>JBBMHQ010029890.1:0-17132 GCA_037834295.1 Postelsia palmaeformis
ACTCAGCACCTGGCCACGCTCCTACTTTTTTGCGGCACAGCAGCAGCAGCGGCACATCTTTTTATTTACGAATAGATTTTTGTTGATGACCTGGGTCCTTTCCCCCCATCGCTGATTGGTCGATTTTCTCAAGATTTTTTTCCCCAGAGAACGACATGGGAATTTTTTTTCCCAAATTCTACGTCTAAAACAAATCTAGCCCCAGGCCTCACTGTCTTTGTAGTATATCTTCGCGTACTCTTCAGAATGTTTAAAACATTGTTTTGACCACCCCCTTCAGCTTCTATCGTCACAACAACAGCGTACGTACGTGGATGTTTCCAGTCAGACACCCACCGCCAGCTTCCTATCCTCTGCCGTATACCTGGTGTGCTTTGCTTGTCTTTTACCGGCCGCGTCCCCGTGTCTCTGCTTAATATACAGGAGTTCAACCTCAACCAGGCTCGCTCTCTCTCGCACTCGTATGTATCCCCCAACCAAACGTGCCTTCATTACATGTTAATATTCAATTCCGCTCCAGTCGTATTTCCTACATTACGTTGAATCTTGCAGCTGCTTTTCGGCTGTGGGCTGTGTTTTTTTTTTATCCCGACAACAGCGCTGGACAGGACAGAGCAGATGATAGGCCGAATGAGGAGTCAACCATTCTATTCAACAAGAACTTCGCCGCCAAAGTGAAAGGTGCGGTGCAAGACAGCGATACACACGGAGAGGAGAAACAGAGAACAGAGGGAGAGGGAGAGGGAGAGGGAGAGAGGACCGAGACAGAGAGCCAGACACACACAGAGAGCGAGGGAGCGAGGCAGAGAGCGAGAAAAAAGAGAGTGGGACAGAGGCAGGAATCAAGGAAGAGAGAGGGAGAGCGAAAGAGAGAGGGGGTTCCCATATGCTCGTACACATCTGTATACTGGACTGACCCCATCAACACCTCGCAGGGTTCGGACTACCTGTTGCGAACGCCGTCATAGACACACATCGTACAGGCACAGCAGTATTAATAGAAATGCACTGCGGCGTGATTACATTGCTGTATTTTGCCGCGATACGAATGAAAGACCATCCTGCCTTTCTCTACGTACACCTTTTGCGCTTCTCGCGTCGTGCCTGTGCCCTCTGCCCCCCCTCCACTCAGACATTACCGCCTCCTTGGAGAAAATCGTGGCCGAGAGCAAACCGAACAATACCGCCGCCGGAACGGGTCTGTCGGGGGCCAGGCATGCCAGCACTGGTGTTTATAGTGATGCCAGCGCTAGTAGTACGGCGGGGGCGGTGGGCACCGAGGAAGGCATTCGCGAGCAGCTGAATGTGCTGGTTGACAGGGTAAAGGGGTTGCGAAAGGTGACGGCGGAAGCTACCTTGTTCTTGCCGGTGTACGAGCTCCGACGGGCGCAAGAGGTGAGGTCTGCGGAGTTCGATGCGATGAGGCGATGCGATGGATAGGCAGATACATAAATATACACCTGGTGCGTAGCTAGATAGAGAGGTTGATCTACGTATATATAGGTATAATAGATGGACATCAGCAGATTGGCTAGATCTCCGAACTAGACAGACGGACACTTCATCGAGGCAGATACATGGACATATATCATAGATAGCCGAAATTGGCGAATGAGGCAATAACGAAAGCAGTGAAAAGATATCAAAGACAGACAGATCGATAGATTGATCAGATAGATAGATACATCAGACTCCTCGGGATATCGATTACTTCAGCTGGTTGCTGATCTGACTATACACCGAAACTATACAATTTAATAAGCTATTAATAGTCTAGAGCGTAGTGGTGTTTTTGCCCCCCGCTAGATGGCTTAAAATGTTGAGTTGTGCTTTTTAGGCCGCAGCCGATCCAACCAACGCCACGAGGCGTACAAACACTGCTGTATATACGCGTAGAGTAGTGTAGTCCCATAGCCTATATATGAATATACGGGGTACAAGGCCTTTCGCTCCGCGGGTGGCCTACGCCGCCCGCTACGTTCGTAAATAACGGCGGCAGACGTGCTTCCATTGGCTTTGTTGTCGGGACTTTTCTTTGTGTTTCGCGGGCAGTGGAGCACAAGTAGACGCACCTGGTATTACGATACTACATGCAGTAGAGCAGCAACCTTAACCGCGAGCCATCTGCCGAACTTGGAAACCCTGCAAAACCCTAACCTTGTGCAGGAGGTCGGCAAGCTCCTCGCAAACGTGGAGTCCACCCGGGCCGAGCTCGCCCCTCGAAAAAAGTTCGCCTTCCGCAGCAAGCGCAAGGAGGGATCGGGGGCCAAGGCACGAGAGAGACAGACGGTTTCAAGTCCGGCGATTTCCGCAACTCGAGAAGACAGCAGAATCGGTGAGATACAAATAGGAAAGTTATGCACTGTTGCCGGCTTGCTTACCCCTTCTTCGCGCGCGCGCACCCTGCTCTGCACTCCCATCGAAACCAGTTCCACTTCTCATTTTCCAGATTTCATTTTCGTTGTTCAATTTCCAATTTTCCATGTTCTGTTGTCGTATTTTAGTCTGAAACTGTATAGCAGCATCCGCCGCGGCACTCGCCGGAAGCTAGCTGCAGCTGAAAGAGGCCGCCGGTCTTGCCGTTCGTGTTTCACTCACACGAGCTCTACCCACAGGAATTTCACGCCATGTTGGTATCCTCCGTCCCGGAAATATTTGTACTGTCCCGTGTGTACAACCCCCCGTTCATGCCTTGTTCGCATGTTTAGTAGCGGCGGCTGCTCACCAACATGCTATGTGTACATTCACCCACACGGTAATGCCTACTCTTTTTGCTTGTGGTGGGGTACATAGGGTCATCACGCCGAAACGTTTCATATGTATATACAAGGGGGGCTTCGCCGCGGCGGGCTGACGCCCGCCGGTGGCTCCGCGCATGTCCGGATTGGTTGAAGGCGTAGGTGTATGCAACCCGAGGCTGTTAGTGCCACAGAGTACGCCAAGGGGTGCTGAATGAAAAAAAATGAATTATAGAAGAAAATAAAATACTGGGAACAGAAGAACAAGAAAAAGAAGCATTCGCCATCGGGCACAACAACAACAACTCCCACTGTTTTAACATCGTTCGTACAGCAGCCAGCAGCACTGCAAAATACTACGTACGAGACGCTCGGCGTTCGTACTACTGCTGTATACTTCGTATGTATAGTGTACAGATAGCTACAAAACAGTTACTAATAGTTGAGCAGCAGCAGTCGATCGAGCAAATCGACAGTACAAAGCGCCGGCGATTACGTTGGTGCAGGAAACTCAGCAGCAGCAAGCACAAGCAACAGCAAAGCGTACTACAGGTACGTATCGTACGAAAACTACACTAACACGAGACCCGCCGAGATGCCAAACATAATATCAAAATATCAATTACGAGACGGTACTCGTGCAGCCTCCGAAGCAGATGAACCATTCTTTCAGCTTTACAGCGCGGAGACACCTCACCGAGAGAGGGGATGACTTGCATATAATAACCATGCTCACGGGGGTCAGCATCAAAAACATATCGTAGACATAGCGAGGGCAGCAGCAGCACGAGCAGTAGAACAGCGCAGCATCAGCAGCAGTAGTAGTAGTAGCACATACATAGCAGCAGCAGCTAGCAGCAGCAGAGCAGCGGCGTAACAGCGGCAGGAGCAGCCGCAGTAGTAGCCATGAACCACAGTAGCAGTATTTTAAATGACGTTTTGACGGGCCAAAGGCAGTCCTGACGGGGCAAAGGTAGGCCGTTAACCGAAATCTGTGAGAAATACGTACTGGTAGCGATCATAATTGGGTATCGATCACTCTATCTACTCGTCGAACTCAGTGTTGACCACTCATACATTTGGTACAATTCGCAGCTGGCGTATTCGAGATGTTCCTCGCGCCCCGTCTGGGCATTGCGCGAGCGTGGCAGAGGCCGTCTCTACAGCAAGCAGTAGGCACGACGAGGTAAGGTATAAGCATACCCTCGAGGGTCAGCAACGACACATGTTGCAGGGTGAGCGTAACGCGTATATACAAGCATACATGTACTCGTTCATAGCTTCTTATTTTTCCCTTGGCAGTTACCAGGTACATAACAATACAAAACACCTTCACAACACAAACAAAACTCTGCGATTCATGTGACACTGATTGTCATCCTCATCGCTGATTGTCATTCCCATTGCTGTCGGCCAGTGCTGCTGTGCGCATTCTTTTTTTTCCGTAGACACCATTTGTACCTCCACCACCTTACCGCTCGTCCCGCGGCGTCGTCCGATTCGATCGATTACAATTAATCCATCCTCTCTGTCTCACAGAGTCTGGTCGCCCGGCGTGCAAAGCAGCCGAAATGGCTCGTGGCGTTCGTTTCGCGACCATATGCTGGCCTCTGAATCTCAGCATTTTTGCGCTGAACTCGCACTTTTACACGTAAAATAGCCCGAATCGGAATCTCGATACTTGTTTCTTGAACGCCCAACCCTCAACGCACAAGCAACGGTGGAGCATGAGACCGGCCACCCCAGCCCATACTCCCCACACTCTTGCCGCCATGAACTGTCGGAAGCCGTGGAGGATGCAGCCTCTCTCTCCCGTTCCGGCCAGAGGAAAAGAGGTTCAATCTGGGTGCTGGCATCGTGAACATCATATTTTTACCGTCACGAGCGAGCCACCATCTCGGCTGACGGCACATTTTCCCCTTGACGGACAGCCGACAACGCCATCCCAAATGCTCAAAATTATTTGTTCCCAAGACTGCTGTAGAATTACACCGCTCACGATTGCGGAGTATTATCGAGGTACGATGTGTTTTTGTATTACGGGAGAAGTTGACCAATTAGATCAACACGGGTCGTTGGACCCGTATAGTCCAGAAGTGCACCTGGGACCAGTTCTGCTGTCGCAGTTGAATCGCGATCGAGAGGACGCAGAGAAGCAGGCTCGTCAAGACAGGTCCAAGGTGCGGTAAAGACTGGTCTAGCTTGCTGGTGTAGCTTTGGACTGGTGGGAGCTCGAAATAATTCAAAGTATTTGTTCCCAAGACTGTAGAATTACACCGCCCACGATTATACTGCTGTACGTGGTGAATGCGCCGATTCCACACATAAATTGAGTATATAGCACTCGACTGGTCGAACTCACAGCATATACATCGATTGACGGCACTCTTGTCCCGTGATGGACAGCTGTCAAGGATCTCCCAACACAAAAAAAAACTATTTCAAATTTATGGAGAAGTTGGACGGGCCAAAGCTAGACCGTCAACCAAAATGTTGATCGCCAGGCAAGTAATCACGCAGCAGCTCACTAAGTTGAGTATCTACCACTCAATTGGTCAAGTTCACAGCGAAGTGTAGCACACCCTGCCAGCCGGCAGCCAGGGCACGGCACAAGCACGCCCGAGGCCGCCCCCTGCACGGTAGCGGTCGGGGAGCACGATGAGGGAGTTTCGGACCGAGAGGTGAAGCTCAGCGCGATTTAACGCGAAAAAAGCAAAACATCTACGTCTAAAAAAACGCGAGGAGCGCTCACAGCACACCACCAACAATATCGTACTTGTATGTATTATCCTCCGGCGGATGGGTAGAAATGTAGCGTAACCCGCGTAGGGCTCTTAGAATTGAAATCCCGTTTTAGGGACAAACTGATTATGATATATACCAGTATAGCATGCATTTGAGTGGCCTGTCCCCAAAACGGTACTTTAGTCCTATTGATAAGAGACCATACGCCTCCCTCGCTTGCCACAGCAGTGTCAATTCAAGCCCTCGCTCCTGTTGACCCAGCTAACCAGGCTGCCGCGTGCTGGGGCTCGTTGGTCTCTCGTCGTATCGCATTCGTATCGTGCATTTTGCCGACTCGTCCAACAGGCGTGGAGCAGGAGGGGGGGGAGGAAGCCCCGGGACTGCGGCGATTGCAGGGGCAGGAGGTCGAAGTCGAGGAGGGGGATGCGGATAAGGACAGGGACTTCAATCTGGCAGACCTACAAAGATGCACCGTCACCATGTAAGGCGCCAGAGTCACAAAGTGAACAAATGTTGCACATGTCGGACATGAAGATCATGTACAGATACACCAGATGAATGATCTACAGATACATCATGTAGTTCCTCGCCCGCCGCTGTGAGAGGTTGTGCAAAATCTGCCTTAGAGGGCAGGTCATCCAACGCAGGAACACATGTGCTATAGGTCATGCAGGCTATACTGGTCCCATCCGGCCCATGAGCTACGTAGATTATACAAGGTGGGTGAGTAGATGATCTATCTGCCTTCAAATATATAGATAATAAAGGGGGAAGGATCTATAGATGATCTTGCGGAGATGTGAAAGGTTCGAGGGTGACGTTCCACTTCCTACGTCTGGCGCGTCGAACGCGTCTGTTCGTACTGGTAGGCCTACACAGAGGGGGCCCAGCAGAGCAGTGGAGGTGGTGGGACAACCCAACGGTACGTTGAACTGCTGTTCGCTTGACAAGAGCGTCATCGGTGGGTACCCGCCTTTTGAAAGGCGTCGGCGATGCGCGAGTTATCACTGATCCGGTCGCGCTGCAACACGAGAAGGGAGGACATGCTTGTGCATGCTGTAGGAGGGCATCATGATGTCGTAACAGGAGGCTTCGAGCTTCTTGGTGGTGCCAGGTTTCGAGAAAGTTAGAAAACAGGATATGTATCGATTCGGGCGGTTAACTATCATTCATCTTGGCTCCACGCCGGCTAAGTATCATGCCGAATGCACGCTGTGACAGCGTTACAGGACGCGTGATAACACGTTGAAGCGCAACCGAGTCACCTTTGTTTCCCGTCAATCTTTGGCAATCCGAGTCACCTTCGCTTCCCGTTAATCCTTTGCAATCACACAGGGACCGTGTAACCCTTCCCCCCGTACCCACAACGCATGACCCCCCCCCTCCCCACTAACCTAGCGTAGCAATCAGAACCAAACATGGTGTATTCATGTACAGGGGGATACATCATTTTTGGGTACATCGTGGGTTCTGATTATGCATTACTATGTATTACTTTGCATTTCTATGTGTTGCTATGTGTTCCTACGTGTTTTTTTTTTTTGTTAAACATCACCATGTATTACTATGCACACCCGTCATAAGTAAAAGTAACTCGTGTTGGTAGATATTTGTAACCGCCGCTGTATGCTTTGTTGGAATGGTGGATTGTAGGCAATGGGAAAACATGTGTCTCTCGTAGAATTTCTCGGTCGGACGACGCGGATCTGCGGTTTCACTTGTGGTAATATTGGCTGACACGATAAAAACCTAACATCACGTACCTCAACCAAACCTGATCTAGCCTAATCTGATTCGATCTAATCTGACCTCGCCTCACCGAGCCTAACCTAACGAACCGGTTGTAAATCCTGCTGCTGCTGCCGACGACAGCTTGCATGTGCTCGGCGCTCTCAGGCTTCGTCGATTAACCGCGTGCCGGGTGATTTGTGGGGCTGTTCGAGGCCCCATCTATGTTGAGGGGTGCAAGGACTGCACCATTGTCGCTGCGGGGAGGCAGGTGATCTTACTCCGGGGAATAGCTACCACTGCACTTGTTGATGCCGCTGCTGTAAGCCACTGGAATGGTTGACGCTGCTGCTCTTGAACAACCTTGAGGCTGCTGTCAAAGTTGACGCCTTTGATATCAAAGTTGAGGGAACTGCTTGTGGAGGTTGGCGCCATTGGCGTACAGGTCGACGCAACCTCTGCAAAAGTTGACGTCACTGCTCTGAAGGTTGGCGCAACCGCTGCGAACGTTGACGCCGCTGTAAAAGCTGGCGCCACTGCAGTGAACATGGACACAACTGCTATAAACGTTGATGCCACTGGCAATGAAGTTGACGTCACTGCTATGAAGGTTGGCGCAACCGCTACAAAGGTTGACGCCGCTGTAGAAAAATCCACGCCACTGCTGTAAGCTTTGGTGCCACTGCTGTAAAAATTTGACACCAGTGTAAAAATTGACATCACTGTTGTAGAAAATGATGCCACTGCTGCATAAGTTTACGCTACTGCTGTAAAAAATGATGTCACTGCTATAAAAATTTGGCGCCACCGCAAAAAATGATGCCACTGCTATACAAATTTGGTGCCACTGTAAAAAATGATGCCACTGAAAAATCGACGCCACGGCTACAAGAGTGGAGACCGCTGCTATAACGAAATTATGCCACTGTGAAATCCGACGACACTGCTGTGAACGTTGAAGCCGTTCGTAAAATATGATAGCAATATGATAGCACTGCTATAGGGTTTGACGCCACAAGAACAGCTGACGCAACCGCTTTTTTTTTTTTTGACGTCACTGCTGTCATATTCGGCGCCACTGCTGTGTCAGTTGACGCCAACGTACAGACAGGAAGACAGTCAGAATTCCTGTAGAGACGGGCACATTCGGGCTTCTCGAGACCCTACATAGGTCAGCAGCAGTTCAACAGGGACTGCACTGCGTTATCGAGTTCTCGAGTCGGCGATACTTGCTGTTTTGAGGCATCTGTAATACTAGTCAAACAGCTGTGCTCGATGCGGTCCAATCGGCCGTCCAATCGGCGGCGTTTCTGTCGGGGCTTTCGCTGTTCCTTCTGAATACCCTCGGATCATGCTACAACATAAACCAGGCTCGTGTCCCACGGTCGGCGCGACAAGTTGAAACGTGACAAATGACATACCTGGTTTGGTTATTTCTGTTCCGTCGAACAGCGTAGTGATGCACTCTGTCTCTCGTACCGCTATGGCCGATTTGACACGAAAATGTCATGTACATACTGTACCAGGTATGTAGAGATCGAATGCCAATGTCTCATCGTTCGAAGCAGCGCGGAATGTGTCGGATGGCTGCCGTCAGCGCTACGTACGGTTGGGTCGTAACGTCTGGCCCTCGTCTCATATTTATCGCCTCCACCTTGGTGTCAATCGACCGTCTCGTAATTGCTGCTGTCCCGATTTGGCTGGCGCTTGATCCGCTACCCTGTGAATGGTTCCTAAACACAGACGCACTCTCCGAGTTACAAAGCTTCAGTTTTTGTGCCAATCCTGCGTGAGGTAATACATACCGGTATACTTATATCCCATGTTAGGCGTAATGGAAGTATGCCACTATAAATATATGACAACTATTAATAGTAATAGTATGGCAATCAGTATGATACCCAGGCTGCAAGGATGTGTTTCCACGAAATCCTCCACCTTACAGTTGACGTCTTTATCTTCATTTTTCAAGGTGAGCATGGCTCGTCGTGGAGTTTGTTCCAAACGCCTTTCACTCGGGTGTCCTTGTCTTGCGTTGCAGCTGCGGATACACGACAGCCAGGGTGTGGACTTGTACGTGGCTGTTGCCAGCGGCCCCATCATCGAGGACTGCAGTGCCCTCCGGTTTGCGCCGTCGGGACTGAAGTACCCGCAACACCGTGCACACTTACAGGCGAGCAACTTCAACTTGAAGCCTTGTACGGCAAAGTGCGGCCCCGTTCTTGGGGCCAAGTCGAGTGGGTTTGCCCCCACATAAGGGAGTGCAATTTTGTTGCCCGAAAAAGGGCTATAACCGCTTTGGCGCCAACCCCGAGGTGGTGACTAAAGCAATGGTTGACAACCTTGGTGATATCAACCATCCAGGGGTATAGGGTGAGCGCTGGGCGCACTAATGACTAAGACAATGGTTGGTAACCTTGGTGCTATATGTCGACATTCAACATCATCCATGCGCGCAGCTGTACGGGTAGGGCCATATTGCCCCCCGTGCCGTGCGACTAATACTTCCCTGTAACTCGGACACCAAGTTGTATCACATCACTCCCCAATGAGGCAATGACCGCATCGTCCCACGTCTGAAATCGCACGAGGCTTTGAATCCTACCTGGTACCTGGTATTACTGTTTCTACTGCTACTGCTGCCGCTCACGACCCAACAGCGCCAGCGTTTCGTTTGGCCTTGCCGTTCCGCTGAGGTTTTGATGTACTGCCTCCAGTGTTCTGCCGCTGCCGCACGCGCCGGCGCGTTGCCGGTTTGCGGCGTATGCTTTTTGTTTTTTCGTGTATGTGCATGTAGTACCGTAATATCGTACCTTCACATTATACCAAGTCCTTGATCTCACAGCTGATGCTTTTAGTTTATTTTATATTTATGTGTACTTGCATACATACGCCATGGTGCCTACTGTAGTGCGAAACTGGGCTGGGGCTGTGTATACTTGGGTCGCGTCAAAGCTACCAGGTATTAATAGACATTGGATGTGAGTTCGACCACATGGATTGATAGTCAGCTGCCCAGCTTTGCGAAAACAGCGCGATACGCCCGTCGTTTTTCGCTTTTATTATCTTACGTGGGGAGATTTACTTGACTGAGGAGTTTGGGAGAGCGCCCGTTTCAACGTGCGTGCTATATATCCATGCACGACTATAGCTTAGGCTTCAGACCGCACATTGTGGTACGACCTTGTGGCTCTTTAATCCCTCTCATATTTACTGTAGTTCGCCACCCATAGCTTAAAGGCTGTGCAACAGCTGTGGGTATGGTGAACGTAGATAGTATCCGTATGTATTTCATTTTTTTCCCGTATCGTTCTCGTAGATAGTACCAGGTACGTACGAAGTTTACGTATCGTTCTCGAATAATGCACCAGGGCATACATTACCGTCAGTACATATTAGCGGGGAAAAAAACGCGGCAACGAGATAGTGATGTCTTATGTTCGCCACTATCTCAGGGGTGAGATAGTGGCAAGAGGATTTTCACATTTTAGGAATCCGGTGGATCAACATTGGTGCCCATATGGGGTGTACACCCATTTTCTATGGCACAAATGTTTCTGAGATGAAGCAGATGAAACAGCTACAAAGTAGTACCATAACGTGCGGTCTTACCGCTCAACTCTAGAAATAGTAAGATTGCAGTCATAACGGATATTTCCCCTCTCAATATATATGCTACTGGTACGTACGTATTGTGGAATATTGTTGTTGAGAGATGTCCTTCACTATTAATACCCATGCTGACTCCGGTTGAATTTTTACGTGTGTTACCGCCCCAGGAAGCCGGCTTGGCCGAGGTGGTGAACGCGTGGGAGGACGTGAAGGACTTCAAGTGGCACCGTAACCAACAGTCGCCGAACTGGAGCGTCATCCCACCGGCCGACAGGGAAAGCGATCCGCTAACCAACGCAACGCCTAACTAACCAACGCTTCCGCGGTTACGGTTCGCATGTGACGGTTATGCTTCGACGGTTACGGCTACATGTTGACGTCTACGCTTTGACCGTTGCGCTTACGCTTTGACGGTTACGGCCCTTTTGGTGTTAGACGGTTACGGTTACACGTTTCACGGTTAGGCTTTGGCGGTTACGTGTTACTTGCTGCGTTTAGACTCTGACTGTTGCGATCTTACGGTTACGCTTGGACGGTCACGCTTTGACCGTGTCAGAGATGGCCAGGCAAGGCGCATGGAGGAAGGATGGTCAGGCTAGGCCCACGGAAAAACCGGGTCTTGCTGAAGAGGAAGCATCACCGCAGCGCAACACGTGGTCTGCTGTATACAAGACAACAGCGCACATCGACGAATGCGACCCGGCATTGCATCAGAGTCGCACCAGGGGTGTGCACCAGCAGACCGAGTGTGCTGTTTTCTTATCTGAGCTAGATTCGGTCCCTCGTGGGTCTAGGCAGACCCTCCATCATTGCAAATATGTCGGGGCCTTACGGCTACGCTTTGACCATTGCCGCTACTTATTGTCGCGGGTATGGTCTGCGGCATGCGGGCGTGGGGTTATTGAGCCTTTTTTTTTGCCGTCACCTCTGGCGGTAGTTTCTAGTTTCTCATTTTTAATGTAACAGTTCTGGGTGGGGTCCAATGGAGCAAGCAGCCTCAGAAGCAAAATGGTACACTCTTACTGCAGCATGCATCTCTCGACAGCCTCCCAGGCCCTCATAAATTGCATTTATCATCGAAGCGAGTATTTACAGCATTCATATGGACGTACCTCGTACAGCGAAGGAGACTTCACGTCTTAAGAGGCACCAAAAATGCCGAATTAGGGCTCGAGTTTCCAGTTACGAGGACTCGCCGAAGTGTCCTCCTGTCAGGCGCCGCGGTATAAGTTCATCTACATTTTATTTGATCGTCACCTCTACCTCTCAGCTTGAACGTTCAATCAACTCAAACCAGGTTCTACTCTCCATGTCCGACCTTCTGGACGGATCGCGGTCACCGGCAGGTGTCTTTCCTTCTCTTCCCGCCCCCCATACGTTAGGGGGGAAGTGGCCGCACCAGAAAAGTAATAATTACATTCAACGCTGTCATCCACATGCAAGTCAGCCTCACGAGCGAATTTTAGTAGGATGCAGCGCACACCTCATGCGACTCGCCGAACACCTCACGGCGCTTCACGCTTGGTGTACGCCATGCTTGCCTGGTCGGTGAAAACTCGACGTGCCCTGTCTCGGCATTGTAGGGATGCGAGGGTTTATGGCCACAGGACTACGGGCAGGCATGGCATGAGTACACCCCCCCTAGGTGGGCAACAAAACAAATATCACACAAAACAAAACAAAAAGAGCAGGTCTTGAACGGAAACGGTGTTCCGATTTGCATTTCTTGATTGTTAATGATACATTAATATCTCATACATTGTATGGAGCAGGCAAGCCGTGACAAAGACTTTCGCAGCCAAGCTACCGGTAAAAATGTATAATACGCCCACCTCATCATGTCACTGGGTCTTTCAGCGCCAACTCGGCGAACTCCTCACCCTACAGACAACAACACCTAGGCCTGCGTTGTATCTGTGCCATCCTCAAAAATGGCTTTCGAAGCCGGGGTCACTCTTCGCCCCCCCCCCCCGCCCCTTTACCCCCCCTCATCACGGCCGAGAGGGAAACAGAGCCCGCAGCTTACTTTACGTGGTGACGCGTTGTGATAAAAACTACCACTGCTGCGAGGCTGCTTCTACAGGCAGCCGCAGTGGAATGCCTACATTCACTGGCCAGCGCTCCCCCCGAGAACGATACCCAGCAAACATCCAACGGGTCTCAACCCTTTTTCTCTACAAAAATCCAACAGGCCCCGCGACAAAAACGCCTGTCCCGCACCGTAACGCACAGCACCAACCACGATAAACCGTCAAGTGTCACAAAGCTTTCCGTTCAACGACGAGAGGAGAAACAAAAGCACACGGAGAAGAAACAGGCACACAAACAAGAAGCACTGCTGCTGCTTCCGTGCGGGTGGTTGGAGTCGCTTTGTTGCTTTGTTGGGGCAGTGGCTGGAAGGTTACCAAGAACGAACCACCCCGGAAACAAACAACAAAACAGCCTCACTCTTCGGTGCCATGCTTCAGAAATGTTGCGAGAAACAAACCACTCCCGAATCAAATAACAAAAGCAACCTCAGCGTTGCACCATGATTGTGATGCGAAAGCTTCCCAGGGACGAGCCACTCCTGAACCGAGCACAACGAACGAGCAGTGCTGTTGTGCCTTGCTTGGATGTCATGGCTGGAAGCGTGTCTAAAAACACGAACCTGCCCCGAGGCAAGGAACAAAACAACCAGATGCCAGTGCCGTGGTGCAATGGCTGAACGCCATACGGTTGTCATGGTCGGACCATTGTTGGAGGCCAGGGAATAAAAAACTAGCAGCCAACCCGGGGACCAAGCCAAGCCCTAGGCCGGGCGCGGACAACGCCGGTGGTTGACGGAGCAACGTCGGGAGATGCCACACCATGCCTCGCGAAGCGAGGCGGTGCGCTTGACGGCTCGCCCGCCGCCAAAAAACAGATTCGTGAAAAAAAAACTCCGGGGAACGATTCCATCGGGGACCGGAAGATGGGAGGGGGGGCACTTGCGTCTTCCCCACTGCGGTATGGACGAACTTCACCAACTGCACCGAGAGGATAATAAAGCCAAGGCTCGGAAGTCACAACTCCTCTAGGCGTCGGGGAAAAATGACGGTCTTCCAAAGCGCCGAGAATCCCATGCCATCATCATCTATCAATCGAACAATCAATCTGCCGATTACATCACGCCGCGAATCCCGCGATGGGCATACAGCAATGCCGACCGCACGTACGCCAGAATAACTTAAAATAAAAAACAACGACACGCAAGGCACGTAGAGCACACGGCACCTACAGCCGACCGGCCTTCGACTCACGTCGGTTCGGGTCCAGCATCGCACGCAGTTTCGGCCCCCCTGATAGCCTTCTTTCCTTTCTGGTTGGCTGTAGCGCAGGCCCTGGCCCGCTCTATCAATAGTGCAGGACCTGGTAGGCTTTGCTGCAGAGCAGGGCGGTGCGGCCGAGGGGCGCGCGAAGCAGTGCAAACTCGAGCTTTCTCTGCGTGCGACCAGGCAGGTGGAGGAAACGTCGAAATCGTAGTGGGCATGCTGGCCGGGTGGGCCGGGTGGGTCCGTTGCCGTTTTGGTCGGTCTATCGGTCGCTGGTTTGTGGCACAGGCTATTGGCAGGCCTTTTCTCGCACCCTCGGTCCTGCCGCGGCTCTTCTCTCCACGTACTGGTCCACTGCAAAAACAAGGGAACACGTAAGGAAAGCCTCAACATTCAGAACGAGAGAAGCGAAAACTTGCATTGTGGCCCGCACAGCCTGCATGCACGGGTAACAACACAAGAAATCAAGCAATATCCGACTCATGCAAGTGTATTTCAGCAGTCGCAGTACAGTATGGGCACCCTCACACTGAACGCAGTAATCTAACGCACCTGAATCGCACTACTACTGTGCAGGGCTACCGTTCACCAGTGCTACGGATAATACGACAAAGCTACCATCATTGATGGACGGCGCATTGCTGCTTGATATCAGCAATAGACACCCATCCACGTGTTAAATTACTGTATCTCCAATCAAAGCCCGTTGTTTTTCTCGCGCAGGGTTGAATTAGGCTTCATTCTCGTAGGTCTGGGCCGCGCGGCGGAACGAGTATGCCTATACCTGATACCACATACCTGGAACATGGATAACACGTTGGTCAAACACGGCACTACGACCACCGCCGCAAGATCGGTTGGCGTCATGTCATTACGGCAAACTGGGAACCAACGCGCGGAAATAGAGTCATTGCTATAGCTGCAGAATACTCTGTCAAGTGCAGCCCCGCCCTCTTTTGGTGTATATCCTATCTGGGACACAACACTCCATCTGAAAGCTGGAAATACAAAGAATCGCTACACCCTCAGCAGCCGGCTATTAGTAGGAGCTACTGTAGGAGTGCCTGTGAAATAAGTTTAGAGTAGAAACAGGAGATCTTTTTTGGTGGAAAATCTATTTTAAGTGCAGATTCCACCGTGTGTGGTTCCGATACAAAGGGTAGGAGCGCCAGTGTAACTGTCGGTGGAAACGTCCACGGTCAATGCAACGGTCGGGTGTAACCGTCAATGTAACGGCCACTGCAACCGTCAGTGTAACCGTCAACGCAACTGCCAGTCAAAATGCCCATGTAACCGCCAATGTAACCGTCTAACTTCAGGTATGTGTGAGCGTCAATCAATCTAATCGGCGGTATAATCGTCAACACAGCGGCCCGTGCAGTCATCGATTTATCGGTCAGCGAAATAGTCAGTGTCAGAGAGCGCACTTGCAGCGGACTTGAAATCCCTCGGGCCAGCATGAACAACATTTAGACGCTATCCATGTACCTGGCATCTACTATTGATATCTGCAGCAGTATAGCCCCTACACGCGTCATGCCAAACATTACCTATCATGAACATCTTGCGGCCGCCGTCAGGATTTTTCTTGTGCGCTTCGAGGATCGCGGAGTCGTCGACACACAAGCGCCCCCCGCTCGTGAAAATGCGCTATAACACAGACAGATATTGCAGACAGGAGAGAGGATTGCAAACGGGAGAGAGGGTGGGAGGGTGGAGCACGATTCGGGCAGAGGCGACGCCACAACGGGATGCGGGGGGAGGGGGAGAATGAGGCGGTAGGCACAACTTGCGCTGTCAAGGATAGCCATCGTGTGAAAACGTGAAAATAGGAGCATACTAATTGTACAGCGTAGACATGCAGTACTTGAAATTTATATTTATGGCAGCCTGTATCGCGTCTCAGAGCGTATACGAATGATACGACAAGTAACCGTTGACGTCTACGATGATCTCGAATGTCTCGTCTATTCATATTTCCATGTCTTTGATTTTGGTTGCTATTTTTCAAATTGTATATACCTCGTATAGGCTAATTGCACTCGGCACTTTCATCGCATCGGCTAACGCAAGACTCGTTCCACAGCAGCAGTGCAGTATTAATAGTAACATACTGGTACCAGGTATCTCCCAGGTACCAGGTAAAAGCGGTTTGGTGTGGTTCATTCACCCATATCTTCATGAGTACATCCAGTTTATTGGCAAGTATAGCAGTAGTAAGGGGCATTTCTAACGACACATATTTGGCAAATTATTTGTCAAAATAGCAAGTTTATGGAAAAGTGGACTTGCCAAACTTGCCATTTTTTAAAAGTAATATTTCCGTTCCGCTTCGTTGGCAAGTTTATGGAAAGTGATATTTGCTATTTATTTGCTATTTTAGACCAACAACGCCAACGCAAGGTTGTTCAAACCAGACCACCCCACGACGCCTCACGCTAGACTCGCTCTAACTTAAGAAATAGAGGGAGATACGGAGGGTACCCAGTGGTATTGATCACAGCGATGATAGGGCTGGCGACACTGGCCGTGAGCCCCGGGTGGATGGGACATGGGTATCGTTTTGTGCGGGGGCTAGAACATAATCACAAACAGCAGCCGTCCCAGTTATTCCCAGCCGACCCAGCTTTTCCAAGGGGAGTTTCGCCGGGCTGGGAGAATTGCCGACCTCTGAGGTACGTGGGCTGCGCCTGGACTTCTTTCGGCGGCAGCACTTACTCCATAGAGCGCGTCGGCATGCCGTCGGCCACCTGCTGCTGCTACTACTGTAAGGCATTTGACGAAAAATCTGAGGGCGTCATGATGCGAACTTTTGCCGAACACCAATACTAGAGTGTTTGCGATAGAAGTAAAAAATAAACAAATTTTACTTTCGCTTAAAAAAGTGAATTCCCTTCCCCTCCTGATTTCCGTGTGTTCGCGAGTGAGGTAAATCAAATCCTCCAAAAATAAGAAGGGAAGTGGGGAGGTTAGGCAACGCGGCACACAAAACAAGAACGAAAACAAAAAACAGCGT
>JBBMHQ010030001.1:0-29879 GCA_037834295.1 Postelsia palmaeformis
GTACACCCCCCCCCCCCCCCCCATCTGCATAACGAAAACAAGCTTGTCCTGGCGTGTCAACTGTTTTTGTTTGTTTTGGGGCACCCCTGCACTATTAATAGGATGAAAACACGAAATTCGAGAGACCACGCGTCGGCTTTTTTTTTACCGTTTCGTTTCCGTCTTTTTCTAAACGATTTGTCCGTGCACTCCTCCTCCTCCTCCTCCTCCTTCGTTTCGGGTGAAGACACGGCGGTGTAGTTGCTGCTGTCGTTGTTGCCGCCGCTGCTGCTGCTGCTGCTGTGTACTATGCGGCTGCTGCTGTGTACTATGCTGATGCTCTGCTGCTGTCGGGGTACTCGCGCCGCCCTTACCGTGATCACTCCGTAGAAACACTTTGCATATATATCCTTCATGAACTATTTCGCTCAGGGGTGTTATGAAGTGTTGGTTGGTTACGGTGGTGTAGCCCGAACGCTTACGCGCAATTGGAGGGAAACAGGCTCTTGGAAAAAATGCGCGTAACTACGCCAAGACTCTACTATCAGGGGATGTTCGCAACTTATCCCCCCCGGGGATGAAACAGATTTATCCCCGACATAACCTGATGTTTTTGGGCTGGAAGTCCGTGTGATCTTTTCTCAATGTACTCACTCAGACGTATGTACTGCTGTCGTATGTTGCCTGTCTACATGCGGTTCGTGTACAGGTATTGGATTTCCGCCCATTTAAGTGGCATTCCCAGTTGGGGGTAGTAGGACTGACGCAATCACGGCATTTTGTTTTTCTTCATTTTCGCACGTTGGTGGTTGGTTACACGTATTCGCGTTTACTTACCCCCAAACCGACATCGCTGATATAAAACCCGCAGTACGCGCGGTAATTATTGCGGGGGGCCACAGTAAATAGGACCTCATGCTGTTGGTGAAATAGGGAAATGTATTGTTTTTTGTGTGTACCGTAGGTCCTGTTTACTGTGCCCCCCGTAGCAGATGCTTTGTATGGGATCGGAGTACGCTCATCTATGGGAGGACTCGAGTTGTGAGGTCAAGGGGCTTCTCATCCCTGTTCCCCGCGACCCTGGAAAATCATCCGAATAAGTATGATTTTATGCAACCCATAAATTCCACCGCATATTTCCGTCGGTCTATATGCCGGTACATACATCACACTCTGTCAGCTCAATCAGGCTTCTGGTACGAGGAAATCCTACAATTGATTATATTATACCACACAGTATCATGCTACGATAATACTATAATACGAGCTGGGCCAGCCTTGAAACGG
Organism: Postelsia palmaeformis; assembly: GCA_037834295.1. NCBI lineage: Eukaryota > Phaeophyceae > Laminariales > Laminariaceae > Postelsia > Postelsia palmaeformis. The sequence continues at coordinate 1,267 of JBBMHQ010030001.1, forward strand.
ATTTTCTGTTGTGAGCTTCTAGCGCCGCCAATTTTGCGAGTTAGGCTTCGAAAATTGGTAGCGATGATCCTGGCATGTTATTGAAGATGCAAAAAGATGAAGTATATAAACTTTGGATCCCTTTTTTGTAACCGGACTCGATTTCGCTGGGATATTCGCGAAAACCCGAAAGTACAAAAAAAACTGGTTTTTGATCAGATTTTGACACTATAAATACCAGTATTCTGTAATTTAACACAACAGCTGAAATAAAAGTCATTCCCGATCAAGCTGAAATTTGGTGTAGGCAATGCTTGAGACACGAGGAGATGATCGATATAAGTTGCATTGCGCAATTCATCACCCATAACAAAAGAACGATATTGTACTGAAAACAAGTAATAACGAAAACGACAGTTTTACTGCGATGCCCCGCTCAATTTTTCACTTTTCGAATTGTTTTTTTACCACGGATTTGAAAAACTCATGCGAATGTACTCCGTGTCACATCCCTTTTTTTCTTTTTCTTTTTCGGACTAGTTATAACCACTTTTTCATTTTTACGGATCGTTGGATCGGTCATATATCCTGGGGGAAAAAAGAAAAGAAAAAGGGATGACATCGAAAAGGTTGCTTGGTACATAAGGGACACCGTGTAAAAAAATCAGGTCAAAACACGCGTTATTGAGCGGGGCATACCCGATCGACTGTTAGAGCAAGGTCTTGGTTGGCCCAACTCGTACCATACAAGACTTCCCCTTCGTGACGTGGGCTTGAAATTCCTGGTGTGTGTCGCGAGTTGGAAAACAAGGGAAAGACTGGACACAGGTGTTCCTCCCGTAAATATGAGCCTACCTATGTGAGGTTCACTGCTGCTGTTAGACTACTGCTGTATTCTTGTGGCGGATGCTTCCCAAAATCAAGACAAAAATTGGGGGAACGCGAGGGCGCCTGGGGAAAAAAAATAATGCGAACCGTCACAGATTTTTTTGGTCGCTAGACAAGGGGGTGACCATATCAAATAGGACTTACGGCACACACAAACACCGATACCAGGTATATCTTTAGCTCTTTTTACTATTCATAACAATATTTGGTCCTATTTACTATGGCCCCCCGTAATTTAGCAAGGATCATTTGTCCTTTTTTTATTTCATCATGTACTCACAACGGTTGCAGCGGGTTTACATCCCGACCTCTGGGGGTGCGCTGTGCGTGTCATTTTCTATTTTTCACTAACGCCCCAGGGAGACGAGCTGCTGCTGCTGCTGCTGTGGTGCGAAAGGCTATGCTGTGGGGGTACTGCTGTGGGGCATGCTTATTAAGGGTTCATCTGTTGATCTGAGATATTTCGTGTTGTTGAATGTGTTCAAAAGTACACCCGCCTGCAACCTTCCCCCGCCGACCCTCTACAGGTGCACCCTGATCGTCGTAGCGGAGAGGGAGGACGTCAGGGGGGGCACGTCGACCCACGACAACGAACGAGGCGTTGCGCTCGTGACGGCCGCGTACAGGAAAACCCCGCCGCTGTGCCTGGACTCAGCCATCCACCACACCAACCTGCTCAATAACATTCTGGCAAGTTTTGTCCCACAAAACGACCGACGCGCAGAGATCAGAGCGCCCGCTGCGATAATAGGGATACATGCAATATACGTACCAGGTATGTATCACATGTATATTGTTCTCTGTGGTCTCGAAACACCTCTGAACCTACCTGCTCGACAACTATCTGGCGAAGTTTTTTTTTTTTTCGTGATTCTTTACAGGTCAACGATAACGCACACACACAGAGAGAGATCACGGCATGTGCTACGATATTTTTATTACGGGCGGCCATAGTAAATAGGACCTATTTTTGTCGGTAAAAATGGGTCAGAATATAGGTTCTTGTGTGCACCATAGGTCCTATTTACTACAGTATCTGCCCCGTAATAGTAGCGATGTGTAGGTGGCCTCTTTCTGGACGAGCGATTTCTGAACATGCTCAAGACAACGAGCGGGCGTTTTTTCGTTTCATTTCACGGATGGTTTGCTCAAAACAACGAGCGGGCATTCTTCGTTTCATTTCACGGATGGGTTGAGCTTAGACGCGGAGAGCGAGGTCAGGGCACGTGCGAAGATCGAGGTCCGGGAGCATTTTGGCCCATTTTAGCCGAGCGATTCCTGGCTGACGAGTCCTCTTCGGATGAGGGACTCTGTGTGCCCCGCATCGCCGCAGCAATGTCTGTCGGCTGTCGTTGGAATAATGTTTACCCAATATCCTCGTTGGGAAATTAAGTGTAAATGTATGTGAACACCCTATATATATCGTTGGGGCAGTGCTCGCCCAATATCGTCAAAACTTTGTTTTCCGCCCAAAATCGTTCGAAATGATGTTTACCCAACATCGTTCGAACAATGTTGCCCGATGTAAATCGTTGGGATAAGGTTTACCTGGTACAAGTCATAGGAATATTTTGTAGCCGATATCGATATAAAGAGTGTTCATCCAATGCCGTTGAAATAATGTAACACCTGTTCTACCCAATATCGGTAGAATATCGTTTTTACCCAATATCGTTGGAATTATGTTTTTATCCGATATCGTCGAACTAATGTTTTCGCCCTACTTATATCGTTGAAATACTGTAGTGTCAACCCGATATCGTTGGAATAATGTGTGCCAAAAACCGCTGGAATAGTGGTTACCCAATATCGTTCGAATCACTTTTACACCCAGTATCGCTAATATAACGTTTACCCAATATCTTTGGAAGACTGCTCATCCATTAGCTTTGGAATAGTGTCTATCGTTGGAAGAATGGTCACCTAATATCGGAGGCGTTCTACGATAGAGGTTCACCCCAACATTTTTGAGGCTCCTCACTTGAGGAGCTCCATACCTCAACCGGAAATTGACTTCAGGGAAAATCAAATTGCATTCCAATGACTAGTCCCGTGACCCAGGTAAACAAAATTGTCATCTTTCGAAACAAGATTGGCATTCCGAAGATCTTGGGTTGATAAATCCCGTTACTCAGAAAACCTTTAACGGAAATGTGCCACCTCTATCGTAGAACGTGTCATCGTTAAAATTACCTTTTGACCCAACATCGTTAGAACATTGTTTCTACTCGTTGTCGTTGGAATATTGTTTTGACCCTATATCGTTGGAATCGTTTACCCAATATCGTTGGAATTGTTTTTACCCAATATCGTTAAAGCAATGCGTACCCAATGTCGTTGGAATACTGTTTACCCAATAACATGGGAATAAGGTTCACGCAATATCGCAAATATAACGTTTATCCAATATCGTTGCAAGAGTGCTCATTCAATATCATTGGAATAGTGTCTACTATCGTTGGAAGATTGTTCACTTGAACCCACGAATTTGATCTTAGCAGAAACGCGGGCCGCCTACTGAGCCAAATTCGTGGGGAGAATATTCACCCGATATCTTTGTAATAAAGTTTACCCACCATCATTGGACCACCGCTTACCCAACGTCGCTGGAGGAAGATTTACACCCAATATCGCTGGAATCACATTTTGAACCACTGCTGTTGGCATAATGATCTACCCTATATCGTTTGAATGGTGTCTACCCAGTATCGTTTGAACAATGTTTACCCAATCTCGTTTGCAATAATGTTTACCCAAGATCGTTGGAATACATGACATCACGGAAAACGTAGGATCTACCGACCAACGGGCGTCCCCGCAAAAGATGAACCGCCACACCACGCCTCCAGAGCTCAGAATGGAAAACTGACCAGAGCGTTGTGATCACAGAACGAAACAAGATATTGCATTTTTTGGGGTCTTCCATTTAAACTTAGTTTTCGAGTGCCCCCCCCTGTGTACCGGGAATTAAATGCGGCGTGTGTGTGTTTTTGTAGACCCTTGGATCTTCTGTAAGAGATGAGCTGTGAGCCGGCAGGATTGTTTCACACTGATCAGCAAACGGTGGTGCCATCAGCCAACTAACTGACTTAAGTCGGCAAAAGTCGGCTGGGGAAGCCGGCTGATGGCCAGCCGACCTTTTGACTGAGGCCAGGCAAACGAAGCGAGCCAAGTCGGCCCCCTCCTCGGCTACTCGGCCTCGTAAGAGATGCGCGGTCGATGGCCAAATGACTATCTATGGCAAGCAACGAATGAGTACGCCTCCCCCCCTAACCCCCGGCCGAGAAGGGGACCCTGTCAAAACAGAAGTTTGTAGATATCCCGCACTCAGTGAGCAACCCCAGCAAGTCGACTAGTCGGCATTTCCGGGAAACGGCTATTAGTCTGAGTAATAACCGGTCGTTGACTTGAGTCGGGCCGACTTACGGCTCTGCTTGCAGATGGTGTTAATCGTGCTCTGGCCGGCGTGTTAAAAATCCTTTTCATCTCCTCCCTGCACGGTACCCCGCTCTGGCGTCCAGCTCCAGATCCCCACCCTGCCCCATCTTTTTTTTTTCTTGTTTTGTTCTAATCCCCCGGCTGATTGGTGAAAAAAAAGAGCTCAAGCTCACCACACTTCCACGTTCAGATTTCGTGCCGTGTGTCAACTTAACCCATACCTCCCTTTGCAGCAGGAAAGCAGAGTAGGCTGCTGTTGACCGCTGGCGCTCGGGCACGTTGACCCCGACGTAACATTATTGTCTGTTTTCGTACCATTCGCCCTTCTTCGGTCCATACGTATCCCCCCCTCTCTTTGACACACTGCAGTGGATGCCTCTTATTCGGGAGACCTTTCCACAGATGGGACTTATGATGATCTATCTGCGCCTGTACATCCGAACCTGGCCTTTTTTTAGACGGCGTGCAGGGCCTTGTGTAGTACCAGCCCCAAGCAAGGGAAGGGGTACGGTCGGCCATGCAGATTGTACGTCTCCCTCGAAGCAGCATGGGCTTCAGAGGGTGCATATCGAGAACCTTTGATATGTCTTCCCCTAGAAGATCTAGATCGTGACGTGGGGATAGATGGTCTTTCACACCTCGAGCAGTATTATCTATCTATCTACAGATCATTATCTATCTGTAGATGACCTAGTTCTTCACCTGTGGTTCTGAGAGGTTGGGCAGGATCTGCCTTCTAGGGCAGATCCAACCCAGGAAACATGCGCTACTTACTCCCGCTGCGGATCATGCCGATTACACCCATCCCACCCGGCAACATGAGCTGGACCATACAGATCATACAGATCATATAGATCATCTCCCCTGAAGGGTCTATATCATGAAGCGGGAATGATCTGTAGGATCTGTCTCGATATGCGAAACCTTTCGCGTTTCCCGTACTGGCATTTTTGTTTTTTGTATACAACAGCCCAAGATCCAGGCGAACGTGGCCGGAGTTGCAGACGCGGTGATGCTGGACGTCGAGGGTTTCGTGTCCGAGACGAGCTCCGCTAACATCTTCCTCGTCAAGGAAGGCGTGCTCATGACGCCCCTCGCCGGAAGTTGCCTACCCGGTATCACCAGGTGGGAGTTTTGTTTTTAATTTTAGCGTCAAAAAAACAGTCGATTTTGCTAATATTGTATCCAAAAGGGCCTTGATATTGCGGGACGGAGTTGTAGTATATTCGCCGCACTTACCAGCCAATCGGCATTTGTATCATGTTATCAAATGGAAGGCCTTTTAACGGCTGACCGAATCGTACCGAGCTGAACTTAACCCCCTCCTCCTGTTCTATACTAGGTTGAGTTGGCGTCGTTTGGCAACGACACAGTAAAATATGCCGCTCACTACGTGACCTAGACAACCAGGGTAACTTTTTTTTTTTGGCGGTCGCCCACAGCTGGTCGTCTAGGTGGATCATTTGTGCGAGGTAAAGAACCTTTACTACGCACAAGGGAATTGATCGTATCACGTAGTGTTTATGGTCAGGCACCCAAGAGACAGTTACACAGTACTGCCATTGCTGTCTCTCGTACACCGGAAATTAAATCTACTAATTGAAGCTGTCATCCATATGCAAGTCCGCCTCAAAAGCGGTTTTTAGTAAGATGCAGCCCACCCTTCATGCGATTCGCCAGACACCTCACGGCGCTTCGCGCTTGGTGCAAGTAATGTCTGCTTGGTCGGTGACAACCCGACATGCTCCGCCCCGGCATTGTAGGGATGCGAGAGTCTATGTCTACGGTCATTCTACGGCCATGCATGATATCGAGTACATATCTCCTATGGAATACACCCCCTCGTATGTATTATATGTAGGTTGGATTGGCGTCGGTTGGCAACGACACTGTAAAGCATGCTGGTCACTGCGTGGGCTAGACAACCAGGGTCTTTTCGTTATTGGCGGCCAGTCGCAGCTGGCGATCGAGTATAGATCACTTGCGCGGGGGGGATAATATGTTTTTGGCACAAGGGGAATAATCGTATCGCGTAGTGTTTATTGTGAGGCAGCCACGAAGCAGTTACAATATTAGTATCTCTGGAAGTGGCCACACAATAAATAATTTTGCTCATTCAAGCTGTCATCCATCTGCGAGCCCGCCTCACAAGTCGTTCTTAGTAGGATGCAGGTTACCCTTCATGTGCCTCGCCGAACACCTCACGCCGTCTCGCGCTCGGTGCAAGTAGTCTCTGGCTGGTCGGTGAAAACCCGACGTGCCTCCATCCCGGCATTGTAGAGATGCGGGGGTCTATGGTGGTACGATTTCGGCCATGAATGCTATCAAGTACACCCCTGTTCCCGCCTCCTCCCCCAGAAAAGCCGCCTCACAAGGGTTCTTACAATAGGATGCAGTCCACCGTTCATGCGCCTCGCCGAATGCATCACGTTTCACTTCGAGCTTGATGCAAGCAATGTCCGCCTGGTTTGTGAACACCCGACTTGCCCCGTCCCGGCATTGTCGAGGGAGAGCCTAGGGTCATATGCCTACGGCCATGCATGTCATGAGTCCCCTCCACCCCCCTCCCCCGCTGCATACGGTGCATACGTTCATGAATGATCACTGGAATGTCATGTCTAACGTACTGGTCACATCGGTACGCCAAGTCGTAAAACATGCTCATAGTCTGTCTAAGGTACTGGTCATATCGATAAGACTAATCGTATTTAATATGATACCGAACCCGAACCTTGTTTCCGGCAGGGAAATCGTTCTGGAGCTAGCGGCTGAGCTGTGCATACCGATCTGCGAGAAGAGAGTGGCGCTGTCGGAGCTCCACTGTGCTGATGAAGTTTTCACTACGGGTACCATAGGAGAGGTACGAGAACCGCCAGGATGCTATATGGTAGACCGGTCTTCATCAGCGCTGTTCACGGGCCGGACCAAACCTCTTGGGTCGAGACGGGTCGGATAAGGGTGACCCGACCCGACCAGTGAGAGCTTGAAAGTTCACTGACCCGATCCGACCCGAACCGCGAAAGTATGAAAACCTCCTGACCCGTCCCGACCCAATCCGACGCGACCCTACCCGCGATATTGTGACCCTTATTTTTGCGGGCGAGGGTCTAGGTATCAAAGCGCGATCTCCTACAGGCTGGCTCAAGGCAAACGGCGAAAACTTTCCCGGCTGAAATCCACGCCGTTTTTTCGAGTCAGGCCGTGACAGGTTGAACACGTTTTCCACCACTATGAGTCCCTACGAACTCCTAACCTGGCCTTACGTTTTTGTTTCGTTTTTTTTTTTTTCGCCTCACTTTCATTTTGTTTTTGTTGTTTTGGCGAATTTGTACCACCTGAGACCATAGATGTTCTGCGAAGCGAACGAAACAGCGCCCCCCCACCCCCGCGCGCACGCAGGTACTCGGAAAGGACTTACATAACACGCGTGCAGAGCTTCAAAGTCTGCCTTTGAAAAACGGTGTCGGCATTTGGATATCTTGTGTAGCTCAAGTGCAAATATAAGGCATTGCCTCGAAAGTACTTTGTTTCACTGAAGGATATATTCTGGGGCACTAAATTTTTCTTCAATATTGATCATACGGAGGTCAGATCTTCCAACTTGGGCGAAAAGCTTGTACGGACGTGCCTTGGAGTACCTGAAATCGAGCTGTTCAGAGAAACAAAAAGAACAATCGTTTCTTCCTAGGGGGATGCCTGCCCTCTCCTGACCGTATGTAAGGCCCGTGGTCGGTCAGGACTTATTGCTGCCACTAATACGGAGGGCCATAGTAAATAGGACCAAACACTGTGCGTAAGAATAGCGAAAAACATAGGTTTTTGTGTGTACCGTAGGTCCTATTCAATATGGCCACCCCGTAATAGCACCAACCCTAGGAACTTGAACTACAAGAACGGCCGTGTCACCCTCTTCCGCTGTGCATGGCCGTCAGAATGGTAGTAAATATGCCCCTTCTTAGTAGATGCTGCTTTCGGCACTCGTGGGGTCGTGGGGGGAAAGGGAATTTCCGTCGCTTCGCTTCAACCAGCTCGTGCCATAGAATCTTCGTTCCTTGATGTTATCCCCTTAAGCTGTGCACCGAAAGCGGGCAAAGATACTGCTGTACCACAACAGACGATACCGGCACAATAATATAGAAAAATGGGGAAAATATCGGACATGTTTCAACACCCTTCACACCCCCAATACCACCACCACCACCACCACCACCGACAGCAACGTTCGCAGCACCCACGGCCAAATATAGTATGTAGGACGAGGGCGTTCCTCTCAATCGCACCCGAAGGTCGCGTTCGACCGCGTTGTCGCTAGGAAAGCGAGTTACGTTTTCACACGGGATTGATCTCTCGGCAAACGGTAGGGGTGGCGCTTTTGTGCTCAATATTTACTGACCGGTTTGCTTAACTCCAGTGAGTAACTGCGTGTTTGTATGCCGGTTAGCGGGGGTATCTTGGCTGGTATATGTGTTGTAGGACTGAAATAGCCCAAAGAATGGTCGGTCGGGTAACTCGAACGAAACTTTTTCGATACCATTTCTCCGGGGAGATACGTGAGCGCCTCGTGTGAACAGCGCAAAAAAGGAAAACACTGCTGCTACGGTATGGCATCGGTCACGGCCGCCTCGACGTTTTTCGGGGATAGGGCATATGCCCTTCATCTAGGGCATGCCTTCAATATTTTTTCATGAGGGCCCCTTTACTTGAACAGCTCCACATCCCACCCAAAAACCTGATTTGACGAATACGTATGCGCTCAACTCGACGAGATAATGCCACGGCCTAGATGCACAAAACGATTCTGTTGTGGAGCGCAAATAGCATTCCGGCAATAAGACGTGCCTTATTGGGTAGCCCCCTGGTGTCCTCGACCCTCTTGGATCTTCAGCGGGGACAATTGACCACGAAAAAAGTGGCGATTACAGCAACGACCACTGCGTGATTGGTGATTGAGGGGCGACACTACCAATTGATCTCCGAGGTGCATTGGTTGAATGCAAGGAGTCATCCGGCACGGTGGGCGACGTGATCCCACCCTTGCTCCGTGGCGACACACACGCCGCTTGTATAGATGGTTGACGACGAGAAAGCATGTGGTTTCGTATGTGCGGGAGAAGTTGACCAATCAGATCGACACGGGTTGTTGTACCCGCATTGGCCGTGGGGGCACCCGGGACCAGTTTTGCTGTATGTGCAGTAGTTGACTATGTAGCGATCGGCAGGACGCAGTGAGACAGGGTCGCCGAGACAGGCCCAAGGTGTGGCAAAGACTCGAGTTGTGTTGGTCTCTACAGTACCTCGAGACCCGTCAAGGGCTAGGGAACCCTGTCAGTAGGGAATATTCCGGCCATAATCGCTTACCCCTGTGTAGCGTAGCACACGTCCAGGTGCGAGTTTCCCAGCGAGGGCTACGCCTGTGTGGTACTGGTTTCAGCGTGGGAAGGCAATCAATTCAAAGGAGGTCAAACCGCGGGCGGTCTCCTCGTAGCATGTTCGGCCGCGTTCCAACAACATACGTCTAGTCGTCGCTGCCCTGCCTCTGCGGGTTTAATTGCTCGCGTTCGGAGGCCGCGTTTGCCTGTAGTGGACATTGTTGCCACACGCTCGTGCTGCAGGTGTTTCTGCGAGGAGCGTCGATGGCCCGGAACAGGGGGCATCTTTAGCAGTCTAGAAAAACGCACCGGGCAACGCTGCCTCTACTTTCGGGGTAGCGGGGTACCCCCCGCCGCTCTCTCTGCAGTTGTTGCCTCGACGAATCACCCCTTATGTACAGCAGAAAAATCACTCGGTCAAGTGCTGCTGCTGCAGTTGGGATATGCCTTTCTTTCGGTCTGTTCGAGCTGCGCCAACAAATCGCTTCAGCATGGTATTGCCTCCATGGGGTGTATCTACCGCCGGTGCTACTGCTGCAGTAGGCTTATGCTCCTCTCTCTCCCCGCCCTCGCTGTACTAACGATACGCCTGACAGAAACAATGTCTCCGTGACGCGCATCCGCCTCTTTTATTGTCTCGGTGCATTCCTCTTCCCTTTTCAACTTCTTTCCGGCGTGGCCGTGCGCCAAACGTACAGCTCACTCCTGTGGTGAGGATCGATGGACGACAGATAGGGGACGGTCGATCGGGGGTCGCCACGGCGCGTCTCAGCGAAGCGTTCGTGGAAATGACCCTCCGTCCCGGAAGAGGCACGCCTCTCCCAAATTTTAAATGATAACACTACGTAGTCCTCTCTTATGTGCGTTTTTTTTAAGTTTCAACAAGTTGCTTCGTGTTTTCCCAAGTTTGAGTGAGCTCTGTTCGTTTTTTTTTTCATCTTTTTTTGTTTCGGGATGCGTGATATATCACGCATTTGGATTAGTCGCGGGCTACGGACGAGCGGGGTAAAAGGCCTGGGGAGAGTATGGATCATAATAGTTCCTTCAGAAGTGTACTCACCCGCCTTTGTTAGCGTTTTTGTTTTTGGGCGGGGGTTAGGGGCAGGGGGGTCTGCACACCAATCAAGTGGCATTGATTTGCCGTTTCAGAATTTTCCAACACCATCAACGTTTTTGTAGCGACTGGGTTCCATCGAGGGGGCGTGTTGGAATTTGGGGCTTCTGATGCACCGTTTTTAGCAAGTTTCAACGACGTCAATCTTTGTGTAACGTATGCTTTCCATCGATGAGGCGTGTTGGAATATGGAGTCTCCGGTTGTTCATCGTTTTTTAGCAAGTTCTAATGTCATCGATGTTGTCTGGAGCGACCAGATTCCATCGAGGAGGCGTGTTGGAATATGGAGTCTCGGATTCACCGTTTTTAGCAAGTTTCAATGCCGTGAATCCCTATGTAGCGTGTGCATCCCAACGACGGGGCTGAAATATGTAGTCACTGGTTGCTCATCGTTTGTTAGCGAGTTCAGACGTCACAAATGTTTTTGTAGCGGCTGGCTTTTATCGAGGAGCCGTGTTGGAATTCGGAGTCCGAAGTCCACACAGCAGTACATGTACGTAGTTGATGCGCAGCCGCGCTTTGCGCCTACGAAACTGATATTCAGGGTGTGCATATTCCGCCGATGTGGCTAGTGTGGCTACTGTAGTGGGGGTAGCGTCGTCTCCTCGAAACCGCGCAACCTTTCCGGAAATAACTTTATCGGACAGCTAGTACTTCTTATTGTGCGGCATTTTTCTCGCTATATTAGGAAGAGTCAACCCTGGTATAGAGCCACCCTTGCTATAGTGTGAAGTACTTTGTGTCGGCGGAAGAAGAGCTCTTTGTTACAGACGTGAACAGGGGGTGCGTGCTGACGTCGCCTGTCCCCGAACCTATCGGGCCTTTTTATCCGTCGTAAACCTCGAAAACGTTTTGCAGCCTTCTTTCCCTTCTACCTTCTTCCATCTTGGGGATGATCTGTTGGTTATTCGTTCGAAAAAGGTTGCAGGATTTCCTTCCTTTCTTTCTTTATCAGGTAGTACCGGTACTTTCCATGTTTATCCCATCTCGATACTCACTGTGGGCTTCCCTTTCTGCATTTTCAAGCTTGGCTAAAGGCAATATGTGTGTTTTGTTCTGTTTGTTCTGCATATACACTTTCGCCAGTTTATGCAAAAGTCTTTGTACAGCAGCAGCAGTTAGGGCTTCGCGAATTTTCCGGGATCGGAGAGAGCCGTGCTTCGGCAGGCCCCAAGGTTTTCCACTGACGGTTACCACGCTATAAAACCCTACGCATGTGAATTACCGTTTGGATTCAATCTTACTATTCAAGAGACCCTTGTGTCTAGGGATATCGAGATGTAAATCTGAGGGTTGCTATGTTTGTACGATAGGGGGTACGAGCATGATAGTAGCACTTTCCTTGAAACCGGCGTTTCTGACTGACCATCCTCCTTACCCGCTCCTCATTCATTCGCGTTTCGCAGGGTTGTTCGTGTTTTATTTTTTTTGACCCTTTTAAGACTGCAGTTTCGTTTTGGAGACAAACTGCTTGAAATCTGAGTAATTCATGACGCGTTCTACGATAGAGGTAACACATTCTGCTATTAAATATACTAATTCTGTATGACGAGACCCCTTGACCCGAAATCGTTGGAATGCCAACCTTTTTTCTGAAGCTAAGTGTTTTGTGCACTTGAGACATGGGATTATTCATCGGGAGGCAATCTGATTTTTGCTGGAATCAGCTTTCCAGTTAGTTATGGCGCTCCTTAAGGTCAAGTGAGGAGCTTCAGAGGAATAAGGGTGAAGGTCCATCGTAAAACGCCCCTTGTCTTTAAAACGGGACTGCGGTTCAAAAAGGATAAGTCTTGCCAGCTGTTCATCGAGAATATACGTGGAGTAAAGTATAAATAGCACTGTTCCGCTTTCCTCAAAATCGTTTTGTTTTTCTTCCTTTTTCCGGTGAGACATATGAGATATACCTGGTACTATTATAGCCCCTCAAGTGAGGAGCCTCCGAAAATGTGAGGGCTACCCGTACCCTAGCGCGTCCCATCATCTTATCGTCAGGTGTGATATTTCAAAAACCGGCGCGTTCTACGGTAGACGTGGAACATTTCCGCTGAAACGTTTTCTGAATGACGGGGTTTCTAAAGACTAAATCGTGGGAATGACGATCTTGTTTCGAAAACATTTTTTTTTGTACAGGTATACGTGAGCCATGGAATTATCTATTAATAACATCCATCGGGACGCAATTTGATTTTTTGGTGAAGTCAGTTTTCGGGTGAGGTATGGAGCTCCTCAACAAAGCGAGGAGCCTCAGAAATTTCAGGGCGAACCTCTATCGTATAACGCCTCATTCTCGGCCCGCGGGGTGTGTGCACCCGGCTGAGCACACATTTGCTTGCCGTTGTTGTTGTTGTCACACTCGGTGTTTTGAAGGTGAGGTGTTTATTGCTCCTCAAGTTAACCTCTTTTGGAAGCCCCGAGATCTCGGCAAAGATTATGAGAACTTTTGGTTGTTGTCAAACCGTCTACTATCGATAGCAGCGCGTGTGTCGCCACGGAGCCGTACAAGGATGAAATCAAGAAGTTTCGCCCGCGGCGCACGACTCCTCGCACCTACCACGGCAACGGACACCGTGTTCGCAAAACATCAACCCCCAATCAGGCTGTGAGCGGCCACAACAATGGTTACTGCAATTGTCACTTTTCACCCTTTGATTCTCCCCTCTTAGGCCTTTTAGGATCGCAGTCCCGTACTGGGGACACACTGCTTGGATATTATTGGCTTGTCCCCAAGATGGGACTGCGGTCCTAATAAAGGTGTCAAGCCCCAACAGAGTTAGTTTTATTTTAAAATCTTCGGGCGGATTGGTAAAAATAAAACTTAAGCACACCACACTTCCACGTTCGACAGAGTTAGTGAGCTATCTCTACTACTACTAGAGCACGCGCACCATCGGGCGAGGGATACTGCTCGTCAAGTTGTGAGGGGATGGTTCAGTTTTTGAAAAAATATTGTGGTGCTATCTTTACCACCGTAGCTTGCGTTGCGGAGAAGCAGAAGCAGAAATCGCCGCCGCCGCCAAAGCAGCAGCCGCAGCAGGAAAGTGTGTGTGTTTCCTTCGCGTAATCCCCGGAAACAGTTCCAGCCTGACCCGACCCAACCCGCAAGATTTGAACGCCTCTTAACCAGACCCGATCCGACCCGTCTTATTTGAAATTTTCCCGACCCGACCCGACCCGACCCGATTCGACCCGACCCGTGAGATTTCAAAACCTCTTGGCCACACCAGAACCGACCCACCACGGTCCGATTGACCTGTGAGACACGGGTTCATGCGCGTCAGGTCACCTTGACCCGCGAGGCCATTTATCTCGACCCGAAGGTTCGACCTGCGGATCTGGCCTGCGGGTCTGCACTTCAAAAACAAATAAGTTCATATTAGTGTCCCGCAGTGATACATGTCCCGGCTGTAGTGGGTACGAATAGATGCGGGCATGCGTATATGAAATCGGCGGTGTTTTAATGTTTGAAGATGATACCAAAATAGTATTATCGAGTATTGGTACGAAATAAGCATTTGGGTAAGAGAACGTGAACTGATTCAAGCGTCGGGTCCGCGAGTAGAATGCGCGGGTCCGATCCGCGGGTCAGGAGAATACAGCTCGCGCCTCATGCTGGCCCGACACGCGAGTGACTCGCTTCTTGCGGGTCATGACCTGACCCGACCCGTGAGGTTTTCATCACCTCTTGACCCGACCCGACCCGACTCGTGATATTTTCATCACCTCTTGACCCGACCCGACCCGACCCGACCCATGGTATTTGAAAAACTCTCGACCCGTCCTGACCCGACCCACGAGATTGGAAAACCTAATGACCCGACGCGACCCGACCCGGCACCGACCCGTGAGGTTTTGAACACTTCCTGACCTGACCCGACCCGACCCGATCCGTGACATTTTGAACACGACGTCACTCAACCCGTACTAGTGAATATTCCTGTGAGGTAGCCATGTGCGCACGCGGAGTGGCTAAGGGGTTTGTTTTGTAAGCGGCTCAACTAGCCTAGAGTTTCTTCAAGCCGCATCACCCAGACAGAGTCGATGGAATCAACCTAGAGTCTTTCCAAGCACAGCACCCACGCCGATAAAACCATCCTAGAGTCTTACCGAGCATAACATCTGAGCAGGGATCACTGGAATGGGTTTCGAAATAGGAACAACGTTATTATAGTGTTGATATTGTTGGGGTTAGGATTCGGATTCGGGTTCGGGTGATAGGGTAAGGGTAAGGGATATGTCAGGGTCGGGAGGTCGACTCCAGGCGCCGAGCACAAAAACTCCGTATATTAACAGTAAACATCCGCCATCGGAGCAGGAGCCTAAAGAAAGTAAATGAGTTCTTATATAGTGCGGCTTGAGCGGCCCGCTGCCCTATATATAGGGTGCCGATGAATTCGCTCGGCACGCACTGGACTGACCGGTGTGGCAGTCAGCAGTGCCGAGTGTAGTGCCGGCTGCCGCCATTGTGCCGATATTGCTGGCCCGGCGCATGCCGGCACCGCACGTGCGAAAGAGATCGCTGAAATCCGTATCAACGTTTGACTATTACGGGGGACCAGAGTAAATAGGAGTAAGAAAATTTTTACGATAGAGGTTCACCATGAATTCTCCGAGGCCCCCTACTTAAGGAGCTCCATTCCTCACTCAAAAAATGACTCAATCGAAACTTCAAATTTACCCCCCATCCATGAATATGAATAATCCCGTGGCCCAATACAAAAAAGTCACATTTTGAGACAATATCGACATTCCGGCGATTTCGGGATCAGGTCCCTCGTCAATCAGAAACTAAATAGCGGAAATGTGCCACTTCTATCGCAGAACGCGTCAGGACCATAGTAAATAGAACCATATATTGATACTTGAAATAGCGAAATATATAGGTTTTTGTGCATACCGTAGGTCCTATATAATATGGCCCCCCGTAAAAAAAAAAACTTCGGACTGTCGGGACCTCCTTGAAAAAGGCAATGAGGAACTAATATGTCCAAGACCGCCGGGGTTTAGTTTCGGGGATTGATTGTTCGTAACATTTTCCGCGTGGAAGTTTGTTGGCGGAAAGCGCGAGAGCGTGAGCTTGCAGCATTCGATAAAAATCGACAAGCAGTGGGAATGCTGGCCCCTATCAGCAATAAATTTGGAATGGGGGAGAAGGGTTGACAACCGTGACCACGGTTTGCCCATTCTACGAGTTAAGCTGGAAAGTAAAAGCGATGTTAAAAAAACAACACACACACACACTTTCGTGACACAAAGTACATAGGATACAGGGTTGGGTTGTCGGGTAGAGGTTAGTATTATTTCAGAACCCGGGTTTAGGAAGCAGTCTCTTCAGGCGAGGAGAAGGTGCCTCGTTAAACAGAGAGCGCAATCCTACCATAATTGGCACGCGTCGAGGCGTTGCAACATACCAGGCACCACTATTTGTCTGGGCGGTGATGTTTGGAGACCCTTTTTCGTCTGTGATGTATGTACATCAACGGTAGGTATATTGCGGCCCAGAGCGATGCGTAGGACATTCTTAGCCTACCACGTCAATCTTCCTTGACATGTCTTCATGTTCAAGTTTGAAATGAGGTGCAGCGTGCGTCACTCACCTATGTGGCCAAACCTTAACCCTAAGACATTGCCGATAGTCTCCCCCCCCTACCATACCACCACTGCTTGTTTGGTGTTATCAGCCGCACTGTAGAGCCGTGGTTGTTAGACCTTTTGTTACTGCTACCACAGTGTAGACGCCTGGTTCTCCATCCTTTTGGGGCTCTTTCCATCGCCATGTAGAGACTCTCAGCCCTTGAAGGGACTCGTGACCGCTTTTACCGCCATGTAGGGGCATGACTCTGAGCCATTTTGGAACTTCTTCTACCGCCATGTAGAGGTATGGCTCTTAGCCCTCGAAGGGACTTCTGACCGCTGCTACCGCAATGTGGAGGCATGGTTCTTGACGCTTGTGGGACTCCTTGCAACTGCACTATGGGTGCACGATCCCTAGCCCTTTTGCGACTTCTGAACGTTGCTACCGCACTGCTGTGGAGGCATGCTACTCAAACTCTTGCGGAGCCCCGAGAAAGCGACCAAAAAACAACAAGAATACATTTTGGTGTTTTCAAATCGTCTACGAGCAGAGCGTGAGCGCCCAGCATCACTATAGGGGTAGGATCGTGTTGTGCCCGTGCCACGCGACTCCTCCTTACATCAACCATTGCACCTCGGACATCGATTCGTCTCCCCCCCCCCTGTCATGCTCCGTCTCGGAAGGGATGCGTGGTCAATGGTCAAATGACTAAAGCACGCAACAAATGAGTACGCCCCCCGCCCCTGTCACGCAGTGTCCGTTGCCCTGAATTAAAACCTTTTATGCCGTTGATGATCCCCTCGGATTCTCAATCAGGGGGTTCCCAATACGTCCCCAGATGCAAGATGTAAGAACCGTTCGTGTTCCGAAGAACGTACAAAACGGTCGTTATTTTTCGGGCCTAACGGTCCTAATGTTTCGGGCCAAATGATCCTCGTATTTGGGCCAAACGGCCCGTTTGCTCCGGATCAGAAGTTCCAATTGTTCGGGCCGAACAGTCCTTATGTTTCGGGCCAACGGTCCTTATGTTCCGAGTATGTTCCGAGCCAAATAGTCCTCCTACTTCGGGCCGAATGGTCCTTCTGTTTCGGACTAGACGGTCCTTGTGTTCCGGGCCGAACGGTCTTTAAACGTCGAATCAGCGGTCCTCATGTTTCGGCGCAAACCGTTCTTATACTACGGGCCGAAAGGTCCTTATACGTCGGGCCGAGCCGTCTTTATACTCCAGGCAAAACGGTCCTTGTGTTTCGGGCCAAGCGGCCCTGATCTTTCGGACCGAACGGTTCTTAGGTTTACGCCCAACGGTCCTAATGTTTCCGGCCGGAGGGCTCGTATGGCTCGGGCCAAACGGTCACTATGTTTGGGATCAAGTGGTCCCTACACTTCGCACTAAACGGTCCACATAGTTCGGGACGAATAGTTCTAATATTTCGGGTTAAACGGTCCTAACACTTCCGGATCAACGGCCCCTATATTTCCGGCTCAACGTTCCTCATATTTTGGTCCAAAGGGGCGTTCTACGATAGAAGTTCCTCACCGTATTTTTTCTGAGACTCCTATGTGCCCCCAAGGTTGAATGCGGAATGCAACGGGAACAAACAGGCACATGAATCCGACTGATGCTACACGCATATCATACGTGTACGTCGGCATTATGCCCACAGAACTACAGCACATAACGGCATACTTATCCTTCAACCATTCAGTGCCTGGTATAAGGACGCCGGTGTGGCTCAGCAACATTCTCCCAAATGTGATGCCCCTATCGTAGAAACGCCTCCAAACGGTCATTGTGTTACGCGCCGCACGGCCCTTATGTTATGGACCAAACAGTGTGTGCTGAGCTGTGCTGTGTCGCGTACTGTGATACATATAGAGTAATGCCCCGGCAGGCAGCGATTGGCGCCTTACTTGTCTAGCTCCTTATGTTTTCATGACCAGAAGCTCAACGCCCCACCTGAAGAAATTACTTCCAATTAATCTCCCCGCGCAAACGCCACCGGACCAGACCCTTCTATTGTGTGCTACGAGCGAAACTTGTAGTTTTCTGAAACAGACGCACTATTTCAGAAACACGATCGTACCAGGTACTTTACATACACCTGGTATATCTACAACCGGTCATTACTCATTTTTGAGGAGCCTACAGCAGCAGCAGCAGTAGCGGGTCCGCGCATTACGCATGTTTGGCGGCGGCGCTGGGCTGTTCTTCCCGTAGACGAAAGTACGCCTGCTTCCTTCGCAACTCTTCGCGGCTGGCCTGGCTCTTGAGGAATCGCTTGTAGCCTGGGACAACCTTTCCCCTGCGCCATAAGCCGATGCCCATCAGCGAGAATCGAGAGGAGGGGGTGGGCGGGGTAGGTGCCATGGTGTGGTACGGTGAGAGGTGAAGTGAGGTGCGGGGTTAGGTGAAGGGGGGAGTGCGGGGTCCGGGGGTGGGGGTTACAATAATGAGCATACAACATTTTTACTGACGGGAGGGGCTCCTCAACTGTTGCAACACTGAACAGCTACGCCCAGTTGGATGTGCATCGTACAGCAGGCTTCGTTACCGTATCACACGGGTGATATGACAACACCGCCGTATCACACGGGTGATAAGATAACACTGTACCATACCGTATCACACGGGTGATGAAATAACACTACCGCATCACACGGGTGATAATATCACGCCATATACCGTATCACACGGGCGACAAAATAACACTACCGTATCACACTGAGGAAAAATGTAACACACGCCCTCGGACGAATTTCGAAGCTGAGTTCTCTCGACAACGGTGAAGATCCAAACACCAAGCGAGTAAATGATGCGTCTTTTACGGGAAGGTATCGTCGAGGCCTTCGCGAAGCCGCAATTTCCGTTGCGTTTGGTCGCATGGGTTTGAAGAAACTCGGCTCGGAAGTTGGGCCCACGGTGTGTGCTATCTTGTCACCCATGTGATAGGGTACATACCTAGTGTAGCCCCTGATGGAAATTCTGTACCAGGGCGGTATTAATTGTTCTACGCACTCTTTCCTTAAGCAAGTTGTTAAGTGAAGTATAGAGCCCCTATGCAAAAACCAAAAGTCAGGAACCTCTCTAGAAGCTTAGGCTCTCCTCGTACCGCACCGCGCCGCTGGGGAGGGAGGGGAGTGGAGGTTGGTGCGGGTTGAGGTGGGGGTAGGTGTGGGGAGCTATGCATTTTTAGGGATGGTGCCTTGTTCGCTGAACTCTCCTCACATGTGAAGCTCAGTATCTTACTCGAAACATCACTTCGGACACGTTCACTCCCGCAACCCGAGCATCATTTCTACGGGCTGTAACTATTAAATAGTGCAGTAAAAGCATGAGACTGTATAACCGGTATACTAATAGTTTCTTGATTCAAGAGCTCAACCGATCGGAGGATGCAAAAAGCGTAATCCCTACCGTGGGTAGAGTGGGGTGGGCTAGGGTAGAGTAGAGTGGGGTGGGATAGGGTGGTGGAAGACGGGCGACGATTGGGAAAGGAGGGGTCGGCGAGGCGGTGTACTCGATATCAAGTATGACCGTAGTCGTGTGACACCATAGACCCTCGCATCCCTACAGTGCCGGAACGGAGCATGTTGGGTTCTCACGGAAAGGGGGGGGGTGTGTGTGCTCGATAGGAGAGATGTACTCGATCTCATGCATGGCCGTAGTCGTATGGCCATAGAAACTCGTGTCCCTACAATGCCGGGACGGAGCATGTCAGGTTTTCACCGACCAGGCAGCCATTGCTTGCGCCAAGCGCGAAGCACACGGGGGGTAGGAAGATAGGAGCGGGGCGTCAGGGGCCGAGAGGTTGGGCGCGAGGGGGGGGGGGGGTGGAGGTGAAGAGGAGGTGAGGGGTGGGTGAGTGCGGGGGTGCGGAGGTGGCAAGGGGCGTTAGGGTGGGGAAAAGTGAACAAAACAGACCGTTTCATGTTGTCGCGCTCTACTATTTCCGGTACGTTGCTTCAACTTCGACATCTTTGGAAAGCGGGGAGTAAAACACGTATTCTGGGCGAACCAAAATCCGAAGACGACCGCCGGCTCGCCTCATGTCCTGCAGCGTTCTTCCTCGCTCCGCCCCCGCCGCGATAATTCCAGGACCTCGCAAACCTGAGCCATTTCAATGGGTTCAGCGGGGACGACACGCAGGTTCAGGTTCGGGTCAAACTATCCCGATATCGTCTCCTGAGGACCAAAAACATTTAAATTCGTCTCCCACCATAGCAATACAAATCGTTTTCGTCGGACGTGGAACATAATTCAGGACTTTTGAAGCACAACGTAAAAGTTTACACTTTGGTCAGGCCGTGATCTGCAGCAGGGGCCATCGAGGTCCTAGCCGGTCGTTTTGATGCCATGTGCAGGATCTATACAGTACATATCAAACCCAGGGAACACCATCCTAGATCTTGCAGGCCATACGGCTCCCATCCGACCACGTTTCCTAGGTCTTACAGATCAGGAGTTTTTTTTTTTAATCATCACTTTCACCTTCCAGCCTGGTTTGAAGGAGGTGCTACCCTCGACGCCCTTCTGGACAAGTCGTGGTCACAGGTGCCTACCCTCCTCCCCCCCGGTACGTGCCTTTTATTTTTTATCGCGCATAGGGTTCAGCATTCCCACTGCTCGTCGATTTTCGTCGAATTTAGCTAACTCACGCTCTCGCGCTTTCCGCTAATCATTTTCTTTTATGGAAGAAAAAGCCCCTGAGCATGCACTCGAGGGGGCTTGCACCCCTGAAATTGATCTTGACAGGCGCGCGTACTACCCTTCAAGCCACCGGGGACGCCGGTATGTATCCCCTAAAACATGTACCACGTTGATAATAGTGGAGTATCTGGAATCGAAGGATCTCGATGATTTGTATCGTGATCTGTCCTGTCTGTGCACTGAACTCCCCATCGGGGGGGCTGTTGATGTATGTCAAAGCCAGGTAGTTCGTGTACCGTGATGGTGTGTCTTCAATCGAAGAGTCTCGATGGTTTATATCGTGATCTGCCCTAAATGCGTCCTGAAACCCCCATCAGGGGGGCTGCTGATTTTTCTTGAAGCCGAGTGGTCCGTGTACCGTGATGGAGCTTCTGCATTTCAAGGCTCTGGATGATTCGAATCGTGATCAGTCCTGTCTGCGCACTGAAATCCCCATTAGGGGGGCTGTTGATTTTTATTGAAGCGGGGTAGTTCGTGTGCCGTGATAGAACGTCTGCATTTGAAAGGATATGAACTATTTAGATCGTCATCTGTCCAATCTGCGCACAGAAACCCCCATCAGAGGGGCTGCTGATTTCCCTTGAATCGGGGTGGCTCGTGTACCGTGAAGACCGCCCGCTGAGTTATCACAAAGGGTGCGATCTCTTTTTCAGCGCTCGTGAGGGTGCGTCATTGCTTGACATTGTACTTCCGGAAGACCCTCTCTCTTGATCATGTATTGAGGCGTTCTACGATAGTTTGTCTAAGGCTCCTCACTTAAGGAGCTCCATACCTCACCCGCGACCCACTTCAGCATAAATCAAACGGCATCGCGATTAATAATCCCATGCCCCAAGTATACCAAGGCGTCAGTTTTCGAAACAAGATAGGCATTCTCACGATCGTGGGCCGAGAAACCCTGTCCTTCAGAAACTCTCTAGCGGAAATGTGCTGCCTCTATTGGAGAACGCATCTATTTCAGGCATCACAACTATCTGAGCCACCGCGGTGTCCACACTTGTGCTTCACATTGTCGGGAACAATGCGCACGTGCACGTACGAGATGCGTGTACTACTGTTGTAGCATCAGTCGTCTTCGGATGTTGATGCTTGCCCCCCGTTGAATTGCCTTGGGGAGACATGAGAGCCTCCGAAAAAGGAGGGTGAAACTTTATCGAAGACCGCCTGTCATCCGAAAGTGCCTCCTACGGTATTGGACGACCTTTTCGCACTGGAAACATCGAGGGGCTGAATAACGATTTCACCCAGGGGCGAGCGTAACGCACTCAACGTAGTCCGGGTAAAACCACCGTGAAACACGCAAGATACCACAGGGGGGGGAATCGCACTCATTCGTTGATTGCCTTAGTCACTCGACCATTGACCATGTGTCCCGTTCGAAACGGAGCACCGGGACATAGTTCAGAATGGGCAGACTTACCACTCGTTCAAGAAAGTGGTTGATGCACACTGCGCACGAGATAAAATCGCCCGTCCCTAACCCTACCCCTGACCCTAACCCGAGTCAGACCAAGATTTCTAACAGGTAGTAGTAGCAAGCTCTTCTACACGCTGGATTTCAGCGCCGGTTTTTTATGGAGTAAGGGAGGGCGCGCCGAACGAAAAGGGCGAAGCTCGGGAACGTCTATCGTCGAGGGCTTCCCGCGGACGTGCCGTGCCGCTCGTCGTTTTTGTACTCTCCGCTCTGTCGAGAAAACCTAGTATTAGGGATTCGTCGGAGGGTGTGCGTTAGATCATCACCCGGGTGGTGCGGTAGATATATGTATATATGTGCAGATGTATATGTATGTATGCAGGTGTTTGTAGAGCTTTCAAAATTCGGCCAGTTTCATCTAGCAAACGTAGCCAGGATATACTGTCATTGTAAACCTTAAAAACAAAAATCGTGTCAATGTCGTATGTATATCATCATGCCGGTAGATTTAGGGGATCGAAAGTACATTGGATCACCCGAGGGGAGCGGGGTGTCCGTATATCACCCCAACCCCCCACAAGGAGACCCCCGGGGTTTAGCGCGACGTACAACATGTATATAATGCAAAATGCCCAATTTTTGGTTCTGGCGTCGTTTGAACATGCACTGTCCGCCACCTTGTCCGTTGGGATCCTCCGACACCCACAGGGCGCATCGACATCCTGTTTGCTATCCGGTGGCCGAGTAGTAGCGTTTGGTCGCGCGTAACGAAGCAAGTACCAGTACTTTGTTATGTTTATAC
Source organism: Postelsia palmaeformis (assembly GCA_037834295.1). Classification (NCBI taxonomy): domain Eukaryota; class Phaeophyceae; order Laminariales; family Laminariaceae; genus Postelsia; species Postelsia palmaeformis. Next base: position 24,551 of record JBBMHQ010030001.1, read on the forward strand.
GAAGTACGTACATACAATGCTTTTTTTTGGGTTCGGGGAGTATGGGTTCATTGTAGAAGGGAGGGTATTACTAGCATACCCATTTACCACCTGACAAGGCGGAGCGTTTTTCCACTCGTGCCATCCACACCAACGAGGGAACCCAACGACTTCAGGCATGGGAGGCATTGTCGATAATACCTGACTATATAACGAGGGTGTACGAATAATTGTCCCCGTTGCGAGTGACTACTGGCTCCTGACCGGCATTTGACCAATCCAATATGAAACGCCGTGCTCGTAGGTTCAATACGTAGCTTCCCCCTGACCTTTTCCGACGCCATACTACGTAGTCTAATATAGCAAGAGTGTCGACGGATTTTTTCAACGGAGCTTTCCTAGGATCTAGTGCGGAATCGTACACCACACGCGAGAGAAGTGTTCCGCAGCCGCAGGCTACAACAGAGTCTACGGCATAGGCGTAGCTCTGTCGCCGTCTATTTACCGCTGCGCTTGCCAAGACGAACGAAGATCCGTACCGACGACGGTCGCGCATGTCTTTCCGCTACTTCCAGCATTGCGGCCCCTCCGCCATCGGGGCGGAGGGGCCAACCCTCCCCCCTAGTATCATGCTGTAGTATATATCTGTGAAAAACCTTCTTTGCTGTCTTGCCTGCTGGGATGTGTCGATGTCGGTCTGGTTCCTCTGCACCCGACTCCTCCTGTTCCCGCCCTGCTCCGGCCCGTCTTCTTTCCGCACAGTGCTCGTCCGGCGCTGACGTTGAAACGTCATCGAGGTCCGCGGTCTGGACAACGAGGATTTTGTACTTGTGCTGTGCGCGGAGTTCCGTTGTCGGGGCCACGAGCGCATCCACTAGCGCAAGTCTCGAGACAAGCATTTCCACCTCCTACAGCAGTGCGTACGTATTATATAATAAAAAAAAGAGCGGGAGAGAGAGAGAGAGAGAGTCCTTGGATGAACTAGTTTTACTGTTGAGGCCTATGTGTTTCACCGGCCACCGCAGGAGCAAAAACAACAAATCCTGACGTTCTCTCATGACAATCGAAGCAGCAAGACGAGCATTTCCACCTCCTACAGCAACGGTTCGTTCGTATCATCGGGGGGTCATGGTGAGCAGAACTCACGTAAGGAGGTCACAAACCAGAATTCTTTCTACGTGTCCACGCGGTGTTTTGCTTCTGACTACTTGTATATGTTCCCCCGTCATAGCAGATAAATGGTTGGAGGGAACCAACCATGGGATCAAATATACGGACCAACGATGTTGGATCTCCACCCACAGCAGTGGCGCCGCCCTGCTTGTTTTCGCGACGGCACCAGACTTCCCCGTGATGGCGGCGTCTGACACGCCGTTGGTCGATGCGAATACGTGCACGGGGCTAATATCCAACGAGGTGTCGAGGTCCTCCCCGTGCTCGAAACATCACTGGGTTTTGCTTTCCAATCCCCACCCGCGATATCCATCGCTGTCTTTGGAAGTGGCTACAGCGGAAACTGAAATAGCTCGTTCAAGCTGTCATCCATACGCAAGTCCGCCTCACAAGCGGTTCTTAGTTGGATGCAACTCAAGCTTCATGCGACTCGTCGGACACCTCACGGCGCTGCGCGCTTGGTGCAAGCAGTCTCTGCCTGGTCAAGGAAGGCCCGACATGCTCCGCCCCGTTACCGGCACAGCAGGGACGTGAGGGCCTATGGTCGTGCGACTGCGGCCATGCACGACATCTCTCCTATCGAGTACCCCCCTCACCCCCGCGAAAGCATGGTCATACGACTATTCGGTCATGCATGATAATGAGTACACTCCCTCCCCCCCCCCCCGCGCCCCCGCGCGATAGCACAGCGTACGCCAAGATTCGGCCGCTGCTTTCCTAATCTTGTTCGTTTCACGCACCCACGGCGTATGCCACTCTAGGGGGTCGGGGTGCCAACACTTTGTTTCCCGCGATTCCTTGCTTGAGGTGCTTCATATGTAACCCAAAAAAGCAATTTTGAGGTACGGTACTCCCGGTCTTTCCGTTAGGTCCGCATGTAAGTGCCAGGTCAGTACAACGGCATTGATATACCGGCATTGTTCCGCGCATTATTCCGCACACTACTACACTGGTTGATCCCATAGTTAACAAAGTGAGTTCACCGGGTATATATCCGGCACCGGCAATATATTGGGCATCCGCAAAATATTTTCGCCACCGACATTGTAGAGCCCCTCCTCCCTACTTTGATATATAGGTTAGGTTGGCGTCGTTTGGCAACGACACTGTAACAAATGCCGCTCACAAAGTGAGCTAGACAACCAGGATACCGTTTTTTTTTTTTTGGCGGTCACCGACAGCTGGTCGTCTAGTTGGATCATTTGTGCGAGGTAAATACCCTTTACTCCGTACAAGAGAATTGATCGTATCACGTAGGGTTTATGTTAAGGCACCCAAGTGGAAGTTACATGGTACTCCCATTGCTGTCTCTGGAATTGCCTACGCCGGAAACTAAATCTACTCATTAAAGCTGTCATCCATATGCAAGTCCGCTTCAAAAGCGATTCTTGGTAGGATGCAACTCACCCTTCATTCGACTCGCCAGACACCTCACGGCGCTTCGCGCTTGGTGCATGCAATGTCTGCCTGGTCGGTGAAAACCCGACATGCTCCGTCCCGGCATTGTAGGGATGCGAGAGTCTATGGTCTACGGTCATGCTACGGCCATGCATGAGATCGAGTACATATCTCCTATCGAGTACACCCTCCTACTGAAAAAGGATAACTCAAACCCCTTACTGCAGGCGTATGTAAATGTATATCACGAACCAAATTGCTGCTGTAACTGCGCCCCAACAATAGTGAGCATTTCTCCAGTCTACCCAGTGGAAAAGCCTCGCCAGTCAGAACTCCGGCCATAACTACTTCGGCCAAAATGAGCGTGCAGATCCTATCGTCAGGGCTGACTATGAGTCGCCGACTAAGCTACTGGTCGGCTAGGTTTTGCAGAACGGAGTATCAACTACTGCTGTATCGTAGATACTGAAAGTGGAACATGGAACAAAGAACTCCCGATGAGCGCGTCTGGCGTATCACGCAGCTCGCAAAGCTGAGGCTCAATCATTCAATCGTCCATAACTCACAGCTGGCGTATTTATACAATGTACTAGTTGAGATTCAGTTTGAGTGGTTATCTGCGGAGTTCTGAGTCGTGCGTGCCCGACTGGTGCACTCTGTGGCTCGGGTTGTGCGTTTGAAGTTGTTGATGAATGCTAAAAAAAAGAAAGTAGTCAGCTGGCATGCTTTGCTACACCCAACGAATTCACCTATTCATAGCCAGGGACCCTCACGCAGCCCCACATGCCTCTCGCAGCACACCTCCCACCTTTCGTCGTTTCCCGGCGATGACGGGACGGACCGGGCCGGCGAGAAAGCCGCCTCCCGCGTGTCCATCCGCGTACCTCTCGTTGTGCTTGCGCAAGATTTCTCGCGCCTGCGTTACAATAGCAGTGGTAGCACAGCACAAGGCCCATTGTTAAGAATAAAGCCTCATAAGAACACCAGGCCCACTTTGGATGCAATGACGCCCCTTCACAAAGTAGCAACCAGAAAACGCACTCAGCGGCGAGTGCTATTACGGGGTGGCCAAATTAAATAGAACCTAGGGTGCACACAAAAAACTATATATTTACCTATTTTCACTCACAAGATTTGGTCCTATTTACTGTGGTCCCCCGCAATCGCTTGGTCCATAGAAGTCAGCGCTCATAACTTAATTTTTAAAAAAAGAATTCACAAGACGACTCCAGGGCTCGCTCTGAGTGGGTGTTGCTTGTTGGCGGGCCCATGCTGAAGAACTCGACCCAGGGGATGAGGCGACCAGGGAAAACATACATACATAAAAAAACGCCTTTGGTTTGACAAACCTGAGTATGAGTGGAGTGAGAAAGGGACAGCGAAGAGCCGAGAAGGAATATGGTGTCTGGATTCAACCTTGTTAGTACTGGACTTGTACAAAAACGTAGCTTTGACTGTGGTTCCACGTCAGGTTTGTTCAAGATAGGAGTGCAATTCCAAAGGGGACAGAGGAGGTCTCGCTCTTGCCCTCGGGATAGCATCATAACCGCTCGTAAATATTCGGAGTTATACGAGATGTCGGTCTCATGCTGTTTGCTGTTTTCTTAGCTTGCCTCGAACTCGTAGCAGTAGCCGCGGTGAGCCCAGCACGCCTCCTGATCGCGCCCGACGAATTTGAAGCTAGAGCCGCAGCGGAGGACGGAAAGCATCAGCGGTACCCCGCTCACGACCGTCCCTTGCTGATACACCGTCAACACCTTCCCACGTTCGTCGAATAGTAGTTGGGTGGAACGAAGAAAGGCGATTTTGTTTCAGCAAAAAAGGGAGGAAAAATCTTGAAAATGTGAGGGGGGTATCGCAGAGGGTTCTACTCTAGAGTAAGAGGGAGCAAGGAGGGGAATAAATTTCTCGGCATAAGGGGGGAAGTTTCTAGATCTTCCTCGGGGTGCAAATAGGGTACACCGGCAAAACCTCCAGTTTCTGCCGTCGTGGTGGGTAAAATAGAGAGAAGGCGTTTTTTTGGGAATAAATTTCTCCGCAAAGAAGGGACGTTTTCAAGGATTGTCCACGGGTCAGGTCAAACCTCGCGCCGGGTTGGGTCAGGTCGGCATGACCTGGCTAGACCAGTGAGATTTTGAAACCTTCCAGGCCCGGCCCGACCCGATCCGATTCGACTCGATCCGACCCGACCAGGGGGGGAAATTAATCTCTAGGGTAGCTATCTCCACCGTACTTGCCGCCCCTCTCGGGGGTGAGGTCGGGTCAACGTGCCTGAGTGCCAGTGGTAACAGGGGCCTGCTCTACCCCTGCAACGGAAGCTATAGGTTAGGTTGGCACACGACACGAAAATGGACTGGGAGTGTGGTGAGCTCAATATTTATGTTTACCAGTCCGCCAGAGGCTGAAAAAAACGAGAAACATAGCAGACTCGACCCGATCCGTGAGATTTTTAAAACCTGCTGACCCGACCCGCCGGCTACGTCATGAGTCATGGCCCATCGAGAGCCCTGAAGTGCTCTTATGTGTATAATTATATTTCGTCGGGGCAGGAACAGGGTGTAGAGAATTAGGGGTATCCCGCTCACGAATGCGCCCTGCTACGATAGTGTTTGTGTTGTGTTCGCTCTTCTCTCTTCTCTCCCTCTTACTTGTACAGCCGTAGCTCAGATCGGGGGTCACGGGGGACCGTAGTAGATAGGACCTATGGTACCCCCAAAAATCGATACCTCGGCATTTTTCACTATCTGTATTTGGCCATAATTAATGTGGTCTGGGGGGG
>JBBMHQ010030002.1:0-17131 GCA_037834295.1 Postelsia palmaeformis
GGGGTGGAAGGGGGGAAAGACCGCACACTTCCAAGCGGCCCTCTCGGGAGCCAAGTAACACAGATCCCGGTGGAACTCCTGCTTGGCCCGGCCATGGGCAAACAAGGATACTCAAGGGGTTCTTCTCGCACCTTGATCTGCGTCCAGTTTCCGGAGGCTGAGACGTGTGTCGATTCTCGGAGTTAGGTCTAAGTGGCTTTTCACGTCCGCGAAAACCTGCAACACAGTGGCACATGAAACGGCGGCGCACGGATGGCGAGGGTAAGACAGGGGTGGTCTTCGCTAGCAGCTCGCGCGGGGCAAGCTGTCGCCAACTTGTGTGCTTTGGTAGGCGGTAGTTGGTCCAAAATCTGAGGATTGTATTGGAGACTTTGATCGCAGATCCCGTTCGGTCGGTCAGTCCAGCCATCTCGAGAAGGTTTCCTATTCGTTGGAGGCGCGGAAATTATAAAAATATCGCACAGAATACATAAAGAAGGAGAAGCATCGTCGTACGCGCCGAGGCAGCGCGAGAAAATTAGTACCGCTGGGTATTTGCCCAGCAACTGCCGACGTTAAAGCGCCGGGCGCAGGGCACACCACTAGCACCCCACGATAGATATGATCAACATCCTGAGAGAGCGCCCAGTGCACAAAAAAAAACAACAACGACAACATCGCTAAATCTCCCCAACCAGGCTTATACGAAAGAGCCGTGCGTGACAGCGCGGTGCAATAAACCCCGCGGCGCAAATATCAGCTCAAGACAGCTTGAGCCATAACCACCGCACATCGACACAGCCGCGCGACCCCACAACCTGACACCTAGCCCTACACCTGGTATGATACACACTGGCGACCCTTTCACGAGAAACCGGGATACTGATCCATGCTAGATTTTATATTTTTGAAAAAGGTGTGTTGAACACAAGCTTTCAGCAGCCCCCCTTGCGGTTTTTCTTATTTCCCCGGGAAATTAGCGAGGCTGAGTTTCTCTGGGAGGGATCCCTTTCTTATGATAGAGCCCGCAGTGTACCGAGACCCCGGGGCCGTCAAGATTTCTGTGCGGCAGCAGTACCCCACCAAGCCTTGCTCTCGAAAACTAAACGCGCTCGCATGTAGTTTGATCCGTCGAGCGCGGCCATCCACGTAGGCATTACTCTGCTTCTACCCTGACCGGGATTTGCCGGCTCCTGCCCCTGACACCAACATCATCAAAGCATACAGCCCGGGTCTCGTACATGGGGCGACAAAGCTGTGAGCGTCCAGGCATCGTGCTTCATGCAGTATCGTCAACCCTGTTCGGAATGCTCACGTACTTGATGCATGGGTTCATGTGTAACACGGTATTTGGGAGTTCCACATAGGAAATATGCGTGTTTCTGTGTGGAGCGGTCCCCGGGCTGGGACGTGTTTTGTCCGCCACTACGTCTTTCCCTACGTGGTTCTGCTTCTTGTACTTCTTGTTTTACGTGGATAATATAATTTCTATGTACCCTGAGGGGCTTTTATTGAACTGCAGCAGGCTGGGCCCATCACATCAGTGAGAGTATCGAACAAACCCTTTTGGGAATCCACTTGGTTATAGTATAGAGGTGATACGCAGTCCGGGTTGCTGGGGTACCAGGTAGGGGGTAACGGGATGACTACGTATATCGTCCGGACTGCACCGGACTGCACCACAAGGAGGCGAACGCCACGCGCGCGGCGTGAGAATGTTTACGGTGTAGCACGCTGTTCCTCCTATTACGTACGGTGGACAATAGTGAATAGGACCAAATATTGTTGGTAAAAATAGGTGAATACAAAGGCTTTGGTGTGTATCGCAGGTCCTATATACTATGGTCCCCCGTTGTAATAGAAAGTGGCACACCTCTGGACAGGTCACGATCTATCTGTCTACAGATAATCTAGATCATCTAGTCCCTCGCCTGCCGTCGTGAGAGGTTGTGCAGGATCTGCCTAATAGGGCAGATCCAACCCAGGGAGCATGTGCTGCTGTAGATCATGCAGATTGTACCGGTGCAACATGAACTAAATCATACAAAGTCGGGATAGTGTATGCAGTACCTTGAAATATTCACAGTAGATCATGAAAGTGGAAAATCGACGACCTGTCCGAGATGCGGAAGGTTGATAATATCGCGCATCCCGCTTTAATATACGTAGGTCGAGGTACGTCGTACCTGGGTCCGAGATGGGGCAAGCGTACCTGGCGCATTGTCTTGGCCCGGCTGAAGAGCTGCACCTTCGCGCTGTCCTTGTCTGCCTCGCCGTTCGGTAAGCAAGTGTACACCATAAACCTAACCACGCAAAAAGCGTCACACCAAGACGTAGGCGAGCGGGTTCCGTGCAAAAGAGGTGTCAGTAGAGAGTCGTCGTGATAGAGGGGGGAGTGTCGGCGGTGGCGTTGACGATAAGAGTAGCGGCGGCAGCGTTCAAGTGGGGCCGGGTGAGCCCAAAGGCGATCGACTTCTAGGGGTGGGATCTCCAACGCAGGAGGGTAGCCATGGGCATCGCTGTGCGTGCGTGTGCGAGGCTTGACCAGACGAGGGAAAACTTATCGTCCGTGCCAGCATTCATAGTCCCCCTGGTACTGATTCTGTTGCCGCTACTGATTTGAATGCTACTTTTGACCTTGGTGCTACTGACTTTACTCCTGCTGCTACGGCGGCCACCAGTAAAAGTAACCCTGTTACTGATTTTACCCCCGCTACTGAAGTCGCTACTGATCTTAACCCTTCTGCTGATCATGAAGTCGCTACTGATCTTAACCTTTCGGCTGATTCTACCCCTGCTACTGGTTCTGCCCGTGCTGATAGTTGCTATTAATACTGAATCTACCCCAGCTACTGATCCTGTGCCTGCCTGGTCCTACCCCTGCTGCTGATCCTGAGGCTGTTACCGACCTTGCCTCTTCTACTGACCCTGCCCATGCAGCTAATTACACTCCTGCTACTGATGCTACGGTGCTATTGATCCTACCCCTGCTGCTGATCATACGCCTGCCACAGATTCTGCATCTGTAACTTATCCTGCCCCTGCAACATATGATACCCCTGCTGCTGATCCGACGGATGCTGCTGATTCTTGCAGCTCATCCTGCCCGTGCAGCTGGTCCTAACCCCGCTGCTTATCCTGCGGCTGCTGCTGATTGTACCTGTGACTGGTGCTGTCCCCGCGGCTAATTATACCCATGCTACTGGTCCCACCCCTGCATCTGTTCATACCCCTGCTGCTGATCCTGCCTGCTACTGATTCTACTGCTGCAGCTGATCCTGCCCCGTGCAGCTGATTGTATTCCTGTTGAGAAGCATACCGCCTGCGGCTGCTGATGATGATACCCCTGCTGCTGATGCCACGGCTGCTACTAAGCATGCCCCTGCCACTACTCCTACAGCTGCTACTGAATCTGCTACCGCAGCTAATTCTTCCCCTGCTACCGCTACGCCTGCTACGGATTATACGGCCGGTACTACTGATTCTACCCCTGCTACTCATCTTACCCGTACTGCTGATCCCACGGCTGCTACTGATTCTACTCCTGCCGACCGCTATATTCCTGCTTGCTCGTACTGATTCCACCCCTACGGCCTGTGGTTCTACGGCTGCTACTTTCCCTACTAGCGCCCCCCTGTTTCTACTGCCGCTACTCATGCCACTGATTCTACGGCTGCCAGGATGAGCCGACTCGAGCCCCTCTCTCCCAACCCCCGGCCCTCCTACCTCCGAGGGCTCCCTGCGCATTCTCTCTTTACGAGCTTTGCCGATGAAGCGCTACGTGCATAGTTGGAAAAATTGAGTTGCTGCACCCCCACACCGCTACTCCTCGTCCTCCTTTACTCTCTTTCTCCTCGTTGTCCTCCTCTTTTGTTCCCGCCTGCTACTGATTCTACCCCTGCTACGAGTTCTACCGCTGTTGTTGGCTCTACCGTTGTTGGCGCTGCTGCTGAGTCTAGTTCTGCTACTGCAAAATACTGTTTTTTTCGATTCTTCGCGTGCGATCGATTATCCCACTGGTAGGACGAGTCCTCCCGCCCCTCACCCTCCCTCTCTCCACGCCTCCTTCTTTCAAGGCCTTCCTGCGCATCGTTCATCGCATCGTCCATCTGAGGGGTCTGACAACGAAGTGCTACGTGCACACTCAATAAAATGAAGTCACCTCCTCCCCATTCCGCCATTCCTTTTCGTCCTCCTCCTCCTCCTCCTTTTCCCCCTTCTTCCGTGTTGCCGGCCTAGCAGCGTAATGGTTGGCAAATTACGAAGAAACTCATACGCAAAGCTCAACATACTTAGCATACCAATCATCACATACCATTAGAAATCGAGGGAGAGAAGAGGGAACAGGATAAAAAAACAGGATAGGAGGGGGGCGTGACAACGCGAACCAAAAACACAACAGGAACGAGAAACAACACAAGACACGATACATGCAACAAATACGAAAACAAAAAAACACGTTCAACACGGATCGTTCGCCCCCAATTGACGGGGAAGAGCAGGACAAATACTACAATGAAAGAACGAGCGAGAAAGTATGGAAACACATGATAAAACAGAGGGAAGAAGCAACGAAGCAGGAACAAAGACGAAAACAGAAACAAACAATGCACCAGAAGGGGCCAAAACAGGAAAAAGCTTGACTTCCTGAATAACATCGATCCATCGATCGCCCTCACTTGACGGGGAAGAGCTCGACCGTCAGCTCCGTATGCGCATCGTTGCCGAGAGACACCACCCAGCGCTGGAAGCGAGGCCCTCCTCCGTACCAGGATTCCAGCAGCTCGTACGCGCGGTTGTTGAGCAGAACGTAGTCCTCCACCTCCATCTGGCGGACAAAAACGAAAAGGACCGGAGCGCATAAAACCTCAAAACCCCCTTGTATTTGCATCTTGTGGGGAAGGCAAAAAAGCGGCCACGTACACCTTAACATCAAATATCCCTGAACTAAGAAAGGGGGCGGGTACCATGGTTGCGCACTCGGCTAGACAGGTGAGAGTCGCAAAAACACATGCGGGCAGCAAAAGACAGAGTGATATCGTGTTCCCAGCTGGTATCCGGTATCGCATGCATGCATATATGTCAGAAAAAAAGTGCCCTAGGATGGGACAAATTATGCACTTGAAAGTTAAATTGGACAACTTCGAATTGGACGGTTTCTTTAAGCAGTACAAGGGTTTCGACGTTGGCGCTTGGGTGACGACTCGTTCCTTCCTCTTCTCGCCAAATATGTCAGGAGACGGGAAGTTTTGGGCGGCATCCGTCACACCTTCAGGAGCTCCCACGCTGAAAATGATACATAAAGGCTGAACTACTGTCTCCTGACAGTATTGCCGTTCGCTGTCCTACGAGATGGCACCTGAAATATCTCGGGCCGTGCTGCTTGTACACACACGAAGAGATTTTTCCGTTTGGACCGATAAACACTTGTTCGAACATAAGGAAATACAGCAGAAATAGGTAGTGCCAGTTTCGAAATTGTTCGAGCGGTACACCTGCTGCTGCTGCTGCTGCTGTGGCATCCTTGCATTCAAGCCACTTCTTGCTGCGAACTTTGCATAGGGGACCAGTCCCTAAACCTCCCTACCCTCCATGCACGGTTTCCTTCTATTTTTACTCAACTTCCGGTGGTAAGGGTAACATTCCAACAGCAACATCATGCACGATAATACTGCTGCTGCTGTTAAAATAACACAATGAACGAACAACACCAGGGAAAAGTTACAACTCAACGTTGTAGACTACTACCCACTGTCGGTGACGAACAGGAGCAACAACCACGATACCGCTCGGTTCGAAAGCCTTCAGGACCCCCTCCCCCGCAACGGCCCTGCATCACGCATGCCGCCCACCCGTTCAAGCGAGGACGCCAAAATGATGCCCCTCCCCTTCCGATGAAAAACACGACCGCAGACACACAGCACGGCAATAGGCTGCCGCGGCGTGACTTCTAGTTCCCAAGCACCAGCAATTAACTGGCACCTGAACTATGATAGCCTTGAGCCGCCACCACCGAGGCCATGATCGATCTCGATACCCCATGCGAACTGGACGGGACACCAGTAGAATACAGCAGTGCCACCTCTGGGGATGATACTTACAAAACCACACCACCCTGTGGAAAGTGTTTCGAGCACCACGGTCTTGGCGGTGAGCGCCAAGGTTCTCGCCACATGAAACACAGCATCGCAATGGGGTGATCACTAGCTGTGCAACGTTCTGACAGACACGACAGGGCAACGAGGCACGAGTGAGGGACGGCCACCTCGAATATTCTTCATCTTCCTCAAAATGTCCACCCACGTGATACCCAACGACCCGCGAGGGGAAACTAAGGGGGGATCCTGCGGGTACAGTACGCAGGCTCCCACGAGGGAGCGGACAAGCAGAGCGTCCTTCGACAGGCGTCGACGCGTATTTCCTATATATGAGTAGGCATGTTGGTCCAGGTGAGGCGACACTCATACACGTCTGTGAAATTGAAGATTACGCGCTACCTGGTATGAAATACGTGACTCACCATTCCCTCGCGAAGATCGCGGCCTTCACCCATGTCCCGGTTGTCGATGGGTCCAGGTCCACCCTGTTTCGTGTTACCGTCCGTTCGGTTGTCCAAGAGCGTGGAGGCGTTGCGGAATCCAGTGCGACGTTAGAAAATCAGAACAACTACTTGGTACAGTCAGTATCGTACGCAAGATACATACCAGTACAAGATAGCAATAATACATGCTATTGTCATGAGAAGCAGGACTGTTGGTACAGGCTGAGATTTTTTCCTGAGAGTGAGTTTCTACAAGAACCTCGGGAACTCGACTCGGCTCCTGAATTCCTTTAGTTGGGTCGTAGTTCCCCGTGAATCTCAGCACGCCTTTTTTAGTGCCCGACTCTTTAGTAGGCTACACCTGTCCTGTGATTGCTGTAGTAAGTAGCTCTTATCTCAGGTGTATGAATGAGTGTGGTTCTTATCTCACAGACAGCACGCCAGGAGGTCTGCAGGAACTCCCGGCCGCGAGAAACTGCCTAATCTGAAAAAAACGTTTTAAAGCTTCATACGAGTATACTCGTGAGTTGCCAAGCAGACACAGCAAGCAGCGGCTGTTGACGACGTCCGTGACAAACCGAGTGTCAAACTATCTGGTAATCTATTTCTTGCACGAAATCTCGCCACCAACATGCGTCAATGTGTAGCCCCTCGTTTGGTGCACACCGCAAGGGCATCAAGGGTCTCGACGATAGGGGGCAGGTTCAGACTGAATAGTGCAAAAACTACGACCATCACAAATGCACCAAACACCTGAACACCGCACTAAACCGAGTACGAATACGAGAATATGAATGATGCGTGATATAAGACGGGCACCAGGTTCTTCCTCCGAGGTGCGGGTAATCATCGCGGTTCCATTCATGTCTGAGTTGCATTTCGTGAAAAAACAAAATAACCCGTCAAATTGAGACGGAAGCCGACCCTGATACGAAAGACGAGTTATGTATGCAACACCATCCCCCTATACTATTAATAGATGCTGGCGGGACCATAGACGCGGCAGGTGAGGAGTCCGAGTTCTGCCCCAACGCACCAACCACTAAATATAGAGAATTCGTGAGTAGTGAGAAGCTTGAGTTTCACAGCCTTCGGTAGAGGATATAGCCCGAGTTCTGCCCCAACGCGCCCACCAAATATGGAGAATTCGTGAGTAAAAGTGAGAAGCTTGGGTTTCGCCCCCTTCGGTCGAGGACATACATACTCCAATCAACAAGGCATCCATACTCCGTGAAATAGTGGTCCCTCTATAGTCCCGGCTGCCCGCTATAGTGCCTGTGGAATCTCTTGGCACAGACGGGATTCACCAGTGTAGCAGTATATGGAGCAGTGCAGGTTGTCGCTCCAGTCCCGGTATTGTCGGCTGGTACATCCTACAGTGGCACTTAAAGAGAGGGACCACTATGACGGGGCACATACCGTATTGAATAGGACCTACGGTACACACAAAACCCCATGTATTTCGCTTTTTTTACCAACAATATTTAGTCCTATTTACTATGGTCCTCCGTAATACTCTATCCCAATAAATAGTACCGGCAGATCTTACCGCTGTATATGCCACGAATGACACAACCATTTCTACAACCGTTGGATAGAAGCACGACACAACAAGATCGCCTGTGTACAGCCAAAGGACTCGTCCAACGTCTCAGCGCTCCACTTCCTTCTTCTCCCCAAGTGACCGACAACAATGGCAGATACTGGGCGCAGTTACGAGACTCAGAACCAGCAAAAACGGACAGCATTGTCTGCGCTAAAAAAAAAGTCGAAAAGGCAACATATACCTGAAACATGGTAATATACCAGGTACAACACAACGTTCGACGAGAACAATGCCAAGTATTATATTCTGCTATACTCGTTTAGCCCGTTTGGAACCGCAACCATTTTCGTGCGCAAGCCACTCGAAATTAAGGTGGATTTTTGCAGAAAAGATCAGGGTTCAAGTGTGTGCCCATCGCCCCGACCCCTGCCGTACCGTCGGCATTTTTTTTAGTGCATCACCGACTTCCTCACATTATGCGCATACTTGCACAGCAGCATCAACAGCACACTACCCGGTCACCTCGTATATTAGTGATGCAAATGTACGGAAATAAATCGAGCATCGCATCATCAGTCTGGAACCTGCTTCACTGCACAATGCGTGCAACCGAGGTTCAATTGCAGTGAATTGCAACGTTTCGTTTGACCAACAAGCATGGTGGACAACGAAACGCGGACCACAAACAAGTCTCGGGAGCAATATACTGGGTGCAATCTACACAGCACATACGCACGTACTAACAACACACATGATACCATGTGCGGTGTAAAACTCCGAGCGGGTGCTATCGAAACAGCCTTGCGGGCAGAAGACGAACGAGAGTGGTGGCTTTGCAAACATCTCAGCGACCTCCCATAGACCCATCGTATTGAGTACACCTTCCCCGTTGTCGAGAAAACCAGCTTGGAAAATCGCCAAGGGGAAGGGTTTTATCTTGTGTCTTATCGCAAGTTAAGAACTCTGCACTCGAGACTAGGCCGCACCCACGTGTTCCCTGCTCTGTCTGCTTGTCCACCTTTGCAGTGATCAATTTCGCCCAAAGGCCTGCTCGGGGACTGTTTAAATCCTAACCCTAGCACCCGAATCGCCTGGGAAAACGTTAAGGATGAAGATGTCGAAAGAAATCAGTGCGCGCCTTCAACCATGGTATCGAATCTGGGCCAAGTCGTACACGCTTTCTGCGTCAAATATCTGACCGTCGCTTCAAGACGTGGCATTCCTAAAAAACAGCAGGAGCTCCCAAAACTAAAGGCTTTCGCTATGCAGGACTGGTCTGCACGGCACTTTGTGCAGGACGTGTGTGGTCAATTCCAACCTTGCACGTCGGCCCAGACCAACCCTAACCCCAACCCTCTCGGGGGGGGCGAGGTCGGCAGGGGCAGTCACGCGGCTCCGACGTGTGTTTTCGCGTTTTTCCACAAAACATCTGGGCGGGCGAAAGGCCAGCCTTGACCAATAAGACCCCTACCCTGCACAAAGTGTTGTGCAGACCCGTCCTGCACATGGGGCGAGTCAAAAATAAGGGTAAAAAACTATAATGCGGTTGAAACCCCCTAATGACGCTGTATACTACTTGTACGTCACCTGAACAGCAGCGCCCTCTTCCAAAGATAGCTCCGCCACGCCGTGTTCGTTGGCCCCCTCGACTGCCATCTCCGTCACCATAACGCCATCGGCCTCAGGAGACGGCAACGGCGCTGCCGATGCGCCTTGCCCTTCTGCCTGGGGTGTGGTCGAGGCCAGTGACTTCGCGTCCTCCCCGTCTGCGTCCGCCTTCTCGTCGTAGCGGACGTACGCTCGCCAGAGCTGCCACCATTTGCTGCACAGGACGTACCAAGCCTTGCGTTTTGATAAGCGCGTGGGGGTTAGAGGCAACGCTGTCAGGAGACATGTCAAGCAGAGGAACAACGCTCACTGTCCAGGGTAGTTCAGGGGGGGTGGGGGTATTCATCATGTATGTCGGTAGTCGTGTGACCATGCAAGTAGACACTCGCGTAAACCCTCGCATCCCTACAATGCCGGGACGGAGCACGTCGGGTTTTCACCGACCAGGCAGGCATTGCTTGCATCAAGCGCGATGTGCCGTGGGGTGTTGGACGAATCGCATGAATGGTGACCTGAATCAAACTAAGAACCGTTTTTGAGGCGGGTTTTCTTGCGTACGGATGGCATCGTCAATTACCTGATTTACTTTCTGGTGTGGCCACTTCCATATTCGGGAGGGGGGAGGCGTGCCGACCGTTATATTCTACCACCAAAGAAGTTATAAACGAAGTTAGACAGGCGGCTTGGTCGATAGGAACGGGAACTTGTACTTATACTTCGAAGTATGTTACATTCGTACCAGGTGCATCATGCCAACGTGCCTACGACCGAAGGTACTCTGCCAAGCTCTATCTGAGGATTGCGAGATACTGACCTGGTACGCAAATGAAACGAACAGAGACCCACCTGCCGGTACTGCGTAGAATAGTATTTGCGGTGAAAGTGGAAAATGAACCGTGTTAATGTTCAATGATGCTGCTGTTGTCGTTCGCGTCAACCAGATACGGCTTTTTGATGAGTTTTTTTGTTTTCATTCGTTTTTCTTTATAGGTTTCCTCTGTCTCACAGTCTGTGACCACAGAATCAGTACCTCTCTAGGATAAGGAATCAGGACAGTCACTGGGTGTACTGATGAAGTTGGGTAGAAAGTACGATTTAATGTGAAGACAACAACAGTTCAAGTTCGTCCACACACTAAACATGCATGGGGCAAAATGCTCTACCTGTACAGAGTACGCAAACGTCTGATCCAATGATCGCGATGTGTCCCAGCAGCATTTGTTAGGAATTTACAAAAGGTACACGTCCTTCGCGTCGTATATAATACCTCCCGACACCGGCATACTACTGCTGTATCATGCAAATAACGCCGGCCTGTATACGCACGAGTACAATTAATATCATAGGCCGAACTCGGAGATGACATAAAAACAAGCGTCCACGTTTCACGTTTCGCACGCCAAGCCACTCGGAATCTGTCTCCCGAGAGATTGGTTTCGAAAAGCAACGGGGCTGCAGTGATAGAGAGTACTACTACTGCTGTAGTACGTCGGGAGGAGGAAAGCATAGCAGCACAGCAGGCGGGAATACGGAAATCGAGCAGATCCCGCCGCCCACGTACGAGTACTGGATGGGAGAACGCAGTACCCCATTGGTCACCCTTCGTCGGTACTGCTGTATAACGTGCCAGGTACGGAATACGGAACGCTCGAGACGTCGACGGTGTACGAGAAGTTGCACAAGGCATACCGCTGCTGTTCGAAAGTGGACGAAATATGCGATACCCCTGAGGGTGCGTTCGTCTCGCTGCCCATCTCCTTTCCAGTATTCAGACTCAAATGACATATGTACTCGTTGCAGGGATTGGCACAGATTGGGCCAAAATAGAGGTTGTGGGTACTGGCAATTTGGTAAAACATCGTACCTGTCCTTGCTTCATCTGGACCTTCATCGCTTCGGCTATCAAATCTCTCTGGGCATCGGGCATCGGGACAGGCTCAGGAGTCTGATAACACGCCGAATGATGAACCATCGTTCCGTTCACAGAAGCCACCATGGTAGCCACGAGCTAAAGTTGCTTTGCCTTCGTGCCGCGTGTCGTAATGTATCACCTCTGTTCCACGGGCTGAGGCTGCTATTAATAGTTGGGTGTTTCCCTATCGGTGACTATCGCGGGGACGCAATACTCAGTACAGAAAGCCTTCCATGCCTTAGAATTATACCGATCTAATTGTCCCCCAAAGCAACACGCCTCGCAGGGTGTCTCCCGAGATGATCTCCAGAAGAGACTCTCCACTCTCCACCTTCCTCCGCGCAGCACGCGAGAGCGTGAATTCAGCCAAGACTCTCTATCCCTGGGTGGATCATTGAAATTTTCCTTAGCATCGAAATAAAGAGGCATCTGGCCCTGCGGCAGTAGCCAGCACCTATCCACGACGACGGCAACTACTTGCAGAGGCGGGACCACCAAAGCAGCAGGCGGGAGGAGGACAGAAAATGCACGCGACTACGAACGCAACGGGGCTGTTCGCATGCCGGGCCCGCTCTTTGCCCTTTCTCCTGCTGCTGCTTGCCTTGCACCCCACGGCCTTAGAAAGCTTCGTATTGGGCTACCACGGAGGTTCCGCTAGGGTCCGTGCAAGCGATGCTGCTCTCGTCCGTGGAAGTATTCAAGCCAGATCGTCGCCGCCGGGAACTACGAGCAAGGCATATTCTGTTAGTTCGAGCATCCGAGCGAGGTCGTCGAGGTGCAGCATCATGTCCATCGGGGGGGCTATGGATGGGGGGGGCAACGAGCACAAAGATAAGGAGGACCAACGAGAGGGGACGGACGGCAGCAGTGGCGCAGATGATAACCTCGTGAGTGTTTTCGGATCCCTCTGATATTCGATATTTTTTACTTTTTTGTCGGAGACCGCTGTGTCGTACATGAAGTTGAAGAAGCGCGAGCAAAGCAGTAGTAGCAGCAGGTATTGCAGTTTTGAAATGATTTTTCGAAGGTTAGGTTCTGTAAGGTTTGTGGATTTAGGGTTGAGGTATGGATGTCTTACAGAACTTACAGAAGTTCCGGGTTAGGGTATAAAACTCTCACAGGACTCGCAGAAGTTCGGGGTATTGTGGCCCGGGCGTACAGAACTCACAGAAGTTCCGGTCAGGTATAAAAATGTTTTACCGGTACCCCGGGTATTGTGAAACCGGACGTACAGAACTCACAGAAGTTCCGGGTACGGGTATGAAGGTTGTACAGAACTCACAGAAGTTCCGGGTACGGGTATAAATGTCTTACAGAACTTACAGAAGTTCTCTGTAGGGTATTTCCGGGGTAAATACCTGGGGTTGGTGTA
This sequence comes from Postelsia palmaeformis, assembly GCA_037834295.1. Taxonomy (NCBI): domain Eukaryota; class Phaeophyceae; order Laminariales; family Laminariaceae; genus Postelsia; species Postelsia palmaeformis. Next base: position 12,959 of record JBBMHQ010030002.1, read on the forward strand.
AATACCTGGGGTATGGTTCTGTAAGTACCCTACAGAACTTGACCTTGGATTTTTCGAGCCTATGAATTCCGATACATGACGCTCTCATCAGTCCTGAATCCTGAGAGCCTCATTAACTTCGTACAACAGTAGGGCTTGACCTGAGAGGTATCACACGTATTCTGTACCAGGTATATACCAACCAGTGTATGCACAGCTCGCGATGCAGGTAACTTGGCAGATTTTTTATCCCTCCCTCTCCTCATCACTGTCGTAGAAGCTCTGCCTCTCTTGCGGCGTGTACTCGCCGATGGATCGTCTGCTCGCTGGGGCCGCGTACCCTCGGCACGTGTGCCGGCTATTGGTGTACCTGGCATGTTGTACATTTCGCGGGCAGACGGCTGGAACGTTGTGAGCATGTTTGTGCTGGCGGGAAACATGCACACTCGCGTACACATGCAGACAAGCAGTAGACAGACGTACAAACCGGTACTACCTTGAAGTCAACGCCGACAGAGAACCCCGACAAAATTACATGCGACCAAAGCAAGCAACGATTGAATCGAATCTACCACGCATTGAAGGTCAACAAGTAAAATGGTTTCGTTTCCTTATTATCCTTATCAATTGTCCGGGGCACCAACCAGACGGTAGGACCCTGATTTCAATTACCCAGGTACACGGCGGGTATACCCGGACGGGTCCTACCCGTTTGACGGGTAGGGTCCGAGCTCCTTACCCGCGGGTTTTCAGAACCTGCGGGTAATTGCGTCGCCGGGAACCGGGTAACCGCGGGTACTCGCGTACCCGCGGGTAATTCGTAGTCGAGGTGAATTATGCCTGCACAAAATTTCTAGGAAACCCTTTCAAATCACGCACTCACACTACTAATAGCCAAGCACACAACAAACGATCAACTAGCTACAATCAACGCTGAAGGGGACGCGCACGGCACACGGCAGTATCGTTACGCAGCACCAGCTGAGCACAATGGGCCAGGAGGCGAGCGACCCTGGCGCGGCCTCTCAGGAAACTGAATGGCTGGCGGCAGGCGGTCTTGCTGAGAGTCCCGCCGGAATTTCGAAGGCGCTTGTGCAAGGCGCCCTCGAAAGCGATGGGGACAGACAGCAACAGCGACGACAGCGAAAAGTTTTCAGGCCCTGGCTTTGCCAGCAGCAACAGTAGATATTGTTCGGAGGAAAATAGCGATGACTTCGTCGACGAGGTACCAGCGCACGCGGGAAATCCGAAGGCCTATGACGGGGGTTCGGGGGCTGCGGGCGCAGCTACTGCCAGTGTGCAGGACCAAACCCAAGGAGCCTGCGCGAAAGAAAAAGCACAGTTTACTGCCGGCCCGGCAAACAGCAGTGGTACGCAGGTCGCCGGGGGGGTCTGCCCGACATCCAGCAAGAAGAAGACGCTCGGTTGTTGATATGCTATCTATGGTGGTTCCGCCTTACTACTAATAGAACATGCAGGTTATAGGGCTCCCACCCGGCCGTGCGACTTATTTTGTGGGCCGTACCAGGCCAGGAGTACACTTGTCCTGAATGCTCTAGATCGTGAAGTAGGATTCGATTGTCTGTCTGAGATGTGAATAGGTGGGAGCCTTGATTAGTTCTTCGTTCAACCCTTTTGGGGCTCAGGTTATAGAGACGTGGACACATGGAGAGACAGACCTGAGAAGGGAAAGCCCGATGTTATCAATCTTACATTATAAGAAAAATAGCGTGGAGCGTTCGAAAGTACAGATACACCCCGGCCATGATCTACAGTGGCTCATCTACGGTAGTTCCCCACCTACCGTTGCGGGGAGTTGCGCAGGATCTTCGTAGTACGTATGCAACCCAGGAAAATTGTGCCAGATCATGCAGATCGTACGGGATCATGCAGATTTTACGGGCTACATCCGTCAATATGAGCTAGATCATACAGGATCGGGAACAGATGATAGATCTGCCTTGAAATATGTTTCTAGATCATGAAGTGGGAATCGTCTGCAGATCATCTGTCCGGGGTGTGTATAGGTATCATCATGCTGCGCGCGTCTCGCACATCTCCCTGTGTTCACCATGTTGCACTTCGGACGCATCCCCTGTCGCCTCCCCCAGCGGCCCGATCTGCAGTGCGTGGCTGATGCTTTGTTCCGACACGTTTCCCCTCTGAAGTCTCGGAAAGGTAATCATTTCGCTTCTGCAACCCGTTCACTGCTGAAAAAATAACCCCACACTAGTTCCCAAGTAATTATTCCCGTTAAACGTGGATGCAGCAGTGCGAGAGGAGTTGTGACCCTTTTAGGATCGCAGTCCCGCTTCGGGCACGAACTACTTACAATTGGAGTGGTTCGCCCCCACAACGGGACTGCAGTTCTAAAAGGTCTAACTAAGGATAGTAGGTTGGCGCGACGACAGCAGCCGCAGTGAAAAATCTTCCCGATATGTACTGATTTTCTGAAAGCGCGACGGGGGCAACCAATCCCGTAGTATTTGCCGAGTCGTTCGAAGTAAAGGCTCGTTTCCTTTGAACCCTTCAACCACTGCAAAATGCCACGCTGGACGCTTATACAGTAAATATTTCGTCAGCAATATTGAAACTAAAACGACCCTTACATTTTCGTCCAGAGTTGTAAATGCATGGTATTACTCCAACCCCGAGTAAGCTTTTCCCCAAAATGTTGGGAGCAGTAACCTCCGTATAACTGCGCGCCTATTTTCGGGGACCAACTACTTGCAAAATTCAGGGAGTATCGAATGTTTTTTAGCAGAGAGTATGGGCTAAGGGGAACCTGTACCTTAAATTCTTGGGTTTTTTACTGATCGGAGGCGTTGACGCTGTGTTGTTGTGTGGGGTGTTTTTTCTCTTGGCTTCGCTCCTCAGCTCGTGGACGTCCAGGGGCGAGATTGGCGATTGTTTCGCAAGAACCTCATCAGCAAGTACGGCCGAGATGACTCCAAGACCGCATGGGGCGAGGGCTGCTGGGCGCACGAGATCGGAGAGGTCGAGCCGGTGAGTTTTCTACGCGGTAATGGTGCAAGCGTATCGTTGCATGCTGTCGGTTTTCGGCCCTAGCAAGGGATCCATGGACTCCTTGTCTATCGTGTGTTTCGTGTGAGCGAGCTCGTGCACTGTTGCCTCTGCATCCTATCTTCGATTATGCCCGCTTTGTCGCGCTAGTTTACCGTCCTGCAAGGTCGGCACCTACAGTAGCTAATCTCATGCCACGAGCAGTGGGAGTGCTGGACCCTTCGCACGATAAGAGCGGAAGCATCTACCGAAGGGGGGCGGGGGGAACAGCAGTAGTACATGAGGTTTGCAGCAGTGAGGGGTTAGCCCAATCTCTCATTTTCGTATTTGATTAATGTAGTCGAATGTTGTTGAGGGTGCATGTTGCGTGAGGTTTCTTTATTTTTCACCACTGGCTGTACGAAAACAATGTGCGGCATGAACTACCTGCTTCCGAAAGCGCACCCCATGGGGGCCGTCTGTAGCCGTTCATCTGACGACACGCGGGAGCGCGTACGGGAGCTACGCTCAAGTGCTGTGTGAAAATGGTTGATAAATGCGTACATAGCGGTTGCTGATTCACACAAGGCCTTCGTGAGGCCAGCGTGCCCTATACTTTCAGCAACTTACTCGTGCGACTTGACCAAGCCTGGACATATGAAATTATTGAGACGTAATGCATCCTAAAACATCACGAGGCCAACAAACTATTTCCTTTCCACGTAGAGGGTATATTGCGTGGCCAAGCGTCAATGAAATGGTTGATTCTGCACACAAGCTCCCCAATACCTTTCAATGCCGATAATTTTCCCCGGCGGTTGGGTTTAGGACTGCAAAGGATCAGGGTGTTGATTCAAGCATGTATCAATCATTCTGAAGGTAGTTCAAGTCGTATACATGCTTGCACGTTACGTTTCGCTGCATGACGAGCACAAAACACGCATTTCACGGGTGGGAACTCCCGCGGTGGTATTGGGCAACGTACTCCACCAAAAGGATTGAATAGGCACAAGCGCGGACGACTTGAGTTACGGAACTGAGTATCAACGACCATATCGTACTGTAGGTGTAATTCACAAACACGATACTATGCATTTTAATAAAGAACAAACACACTGGGCGCAATGTCTAGCAGACGACCTCAGGGTGTTTCAAGCCACCGAGGGGTCCACGGAAAGCTCCCCAATGCTG
>JBBMHQ010030113.1:0-17128 GCA_037834295.1 Postelsia palmaeformis
GGACACTGGGTGTACTGATGAAGTTGGGTAGAAAGGACGATTTAATGTGAAGACAACAACAACAACAACAACAACTCACCAAGGAAGATCGGAATGCCGATGAAGGTCTGCCAGGAGGCACGATCATGCTGCCCCGCTTCGTCTTAGCTTGGCACGCCAGCAGCCGTGCGCCGCACACAGCAACAGAGTTGTATGAATGTTGTATTAATCGAGGTGAATATGCGGTTGGTTGTTGGTTGTTGGTCGTTGGTTGTCGGTTGTCGTCGCGTTTGTCAAAGAATAAGAACGGACGGTTTCCACGATATTTGCTTGTCCCCGCTTCCCTCTCTTGTAATAGTGCCTTCAACATAGAACACCTTCCCCTTTCGATGCTGCGATGCTGGTTGCAGTTCGTGTGCAACTGAAGCTGCAGTGCACCGTCTAGCTCCTTGTCCCTCGATCTCGCAGCTCGGGCCTTGCGCAGCAGTAGCAGCAGCAGCAGCAGCAGCAGAAGCCGCACCATGAGACTCCTGCCCACGCTGCTCTTCTCGGCGTGGCTCTGTATCAAGGCCAGCAATGTAAGAGCCGCTAAAATAGTCTGGTACTGGTAACTAATAAAACAGGCGGACGATCTCGTGTGTGAGACAGCAGCAGAGGTAGTCAGACAGCATGGCCACATGATCGAACCAGCACCTCGAACAGACATCCATTGCTCACTGCTGTCTGCGTGGTTTTGACTGCTCTCTCTCCCCCTTTCTCACTGCCCCGGTGACGACATGCGCTCAAACCCTATCACTTCCCTCTCTTATCAACCCAGGCCTTCGTGCTCTTGGTGAGGGCACCAGGGGCGGCCCCCTCTCTGACATGCAACGCGATAGTCGACTCAGTACGGATAAGGACCTTACTTGCAGCTCCTATTGTTGCCAACACGATGGCCACTAGAGGGAGGAGGGGAAGGAGGAGGAGAGAAGTATCGTCAGGCCTGTCCATGGCGATGAAGGGGCGCCCTGCCCCACAGCTGAGCGAGGAAGAGCTGACTGCGATGGGGAACGCCAGAGAAAAGGTGATGACGTTTCCTCGTGACTAGCAGAGCAGTTTATCGTACCAACAGGGGTCGTAACATGGGAAAAGCGAGCAACAAAACGTCAACGTTTCGACTTTATTCTGGACGCCTACGTGTCATTGACGAGGTGCTGTTGCTTATGTCCAGTTAGTTGCTGTTGTGGTGTTGTTGTTGTCTCACGTTAGAACCCTTTGTCCGCCCATCGATATTCACGACATCAAGCACACACCGCATATGTGCTGCTTTTCCATCCTACATCGCAAAGAGATACCGTGTTACGAGCCCTGCTGTCACAAACTACGAGACACAATCGAACTATTAATATTAATACGAGAACTGCTGTTGCACGAGCTCTTCGTACTATGAATGAATGGACGGTAGAACTTGGTCGTTAGATAGTTGGTCGGTTTAATCGACCGACCAGATGGTCGGTCAGTCGGCAATCGGTCGGTTGGTGGGTCAGCCGGTCGGCCGGTCGGTCTGTTGCTGTTAATGTTATGTTTGCCATCCGACAAAGTTTTGCGTGTGTCCCTCGCCAAAAATGACGAAGGAACAGTTATTATGCAGAAGACGCGCGAAGATTGATCCACCAGTTGGTCGGTCTCTCGACCAACCTTTCGGTTGGTCAATCGACCGGTCGATATGTGGGTCGAATAATCGGTGGATCAGACAGCAGCTGGCTAGTTTTGTCAGTCAACCAGATATCAGTTGGTGGATCAGTCCGCAACTGGTTGATCGGTAGATACTTTCAATCGGTCGAACAGTCAGGCATTCCATCGGTCTATCGATGGGTTAATCCGCGGGTCAATCAATCGGGTTGCTCAATCAGCCCGTCAAAATCTCGATCGGCCAATCGGTCAATTTGACAGTTAGTTGGTTTGTTAACAAAAGGGCTGCCAATCGCAGCCGATTCATCATATTCAATCGTAAATACGATCCACTCAAGACTGCAATCGCGAAATGGTTACAATTGTCTCGCGAGTTGTTCGTGACGTATTTTTACGGGCTAAGTGGGCCCCCGCATCAACCGGGGGGGAGGGGAGGGGGGGTGCTGGAGGCCTTCCTCGCCATGCTTCACTCGATCGTTTCGCTTGAAATCCAAGCGAGCCGATGTACTCGCAATAGTTCATGCCACTTATCGACTTCGCCGAAACCGGAAGCCCATCTGCTTTTTTTTTTATTCGTGTTTCCGCTTCGCGGCCATATTAATCAGTGGGGCAGTCGGGCAGTCAATCTGGCGATCGACCAATCGGTCAATCAATCGATCGCTTCGTCGGTCAATATGTCGGTCGGTCGGTTATGACGTCGGTCAGTCAGTCGGTCGGTCGACCAATCAATTCGTTGGTCACCTAGTCGATCGGCTGGAGGTGAGTGGGAGGGGTGAATGGAGATAGGCACCATTTTAGTTCGTACATAGCGCACTTTGTTGTTGTTGTTGTTGTGTTGTTGTCCTCTCCGTTGTACAGTTTGAGGTTTGGACAACCGTGGACGGTGTGGACGGGGGGGGGGTCATCGTGCCACAGCAGCTTTGCCGGTGTAGGCACGACACATAAGTAAGAGCTATATCATACAGATCCAACCAAGAACGCGTATGCGCAAGAGCTGTCACACAGACCTCACAGGGGGCAAACATGACCAACACCTTGTACAGATCATCTACCTGGTACACACCATTTTCACGTAAAATATGTATGCCCCGATAGATCTACACTACATCGTGAAATGGGGATCTGATCTATCGGACATTCGGAACATTACTATTGAGAGTAGTGGTGGGGATTCATTTCATGCCCCCCTTCCCTATATATAGGTAGGTTGGGTTGGCGTCGGTTGGCGACGACGCTGTGAAAGACGCCTCTCACTGCGTGAGCTAGACAGCTAGGGTACCGTTTTTTTTGTGGTTACCATAGCTGCCGGTCAAGTTAGATCATTTTTGTGCGGGGAGAGCCTTTACTCCGCACAAGGGGGATGATCTTATCACTTGGTGTGTATATGGTGAGGCAGTTACATAGTAAACCCATCGCTGTCTCTGGAAACTGGCCACACCAGAAGTTAAATCTATTCGCTGATGCTGTCATCCATATCCAAGAAAATCCGCCTCTAAAGCGGTTCTCAATAGGATGCAGCTCACCCTTCATGCGGCTCGCCCAACACCTCACGGCGTTTCGCGCTTGGTGCAAGCAATGCCTGCCTGGCCGGCGAAAGCCCGACGTGCTTCGTCCCGGCATTGTAGGGATGCGAGGGTCTATGGTCATACGACTACGGCCATGCATGATAATGGTAATGAGTACACCCCCCCCCTCTCCCCTCGCAGGCTAATCGAAAAGTGGAGGAATTCTTGAAGACGAAGCGGGCAGAGAAAGAGACCAGACGGAAGGAGGAGCAGGCCGAACAGCGAAGCAAAATCGTTAGCCGCATCAAGGCGGAACAGGAGGATGTGAGGAGTTGGTTCTTTCGGCGGCTTTACAATCCTGGGGATCCGGGGGAGGGGGGGGGAGTGGCAGTATCGGAGTGATATACGTATCAAGTTTGCTTTGGGTGCCGTTTGTACCGTTGCGCTCATGGCTGTTGTTTGGTTTTGTGGTAGATTGATTGGGGAAGTTGTAGTCACTTTAGGCCGGTGTCTGTCGGCGTGGTGTTGTTGGCCGAGGGGACCAGGCTCACACCGACCGTTGTCTGTCGGCAGGTGCTGTTGTCATAGCTGTCAAGCTTGTCGTAGTTGTCTTCGTTAGCATTGTCGATGTCTTTGTAGCATTCAGTCGGGAGACAGGGTGAACACGCGTGTCTCTAGCATACCAGTATATGCCGGGAATTGAAGGACCGCGCGGTACTTGTTTTTTCGGACGTTGCCGGAGTATTTCTGTGCCTTTATCGTTCCGGGGGCTCAGTTTCAGCTTCATTTTCTTATGGGGACAATTGCTAGGCCTATGCTCGCCGTTAGAGCCGATGGGGTCGCGGAGAGGTCGCCGTTGAGAGGTTGGAAAACGAGGGTCCCTTGCAGCCGTCGTTACGGCCGACCTGCGCCGATAGTTTATGTATTGACTCGAACGGCGAGCATAGGTTTGACAACTATTACGGGGGACCATAGTTAATAGGACCTGGGGTGCACACCAAATCCTATATATTTCCCTATTTTTAGTAACAATATTTGGTCCTATTAACTATGGTCCCCCGTAATATCGCAAAATGAATGTAAACAGAAGCTCACAATGTATCGTACATATTTGGTCCAGTCCGATAGCCTGGTTATTGCACAGCATATAGTACTACTACTCAAACGATCCTTGCTCTTCCGTATATAGGCTGATGTAGAGGTACGAGTACAGCCGTTTTTCCACCCCTTGTTCGTACGGGGTCTCGTTTTTTCGCAGGGCATGTTATTACTCAAACAGACCTAGCATTTCCGGGTAAAGTGCCAATTTTCCCATCCCATTTGCCCTCGGCTCCAATCCTTTCCTTTTTTGGTGTCCGAGATGTTATTTATAGCAGCTCCCCCCCCACCATCACCCCCCCGCCTCCACCGAAAATTTATCGATTAGCTCGACTCCGTCACCTACATGCAAGAAAGTCCGCCTCACCAGCGGCTCTTGGTAGGGTGTAGCTCACCCTTCATGTGACTCGCCGAACACCTCACGGCGCTTCACGCTTGGTGCAAGCAGTGTCGGTCTGGTCGGTGAATACCCGACGTGCTCTGTCCCGGCATCGGAGGCAAGGGTCTATATATGGCCATACGACTACGGTGATGCATGACATGAGTACACCCGTCCCCCACTCCTCCTCCTGCCGTACGTATGATATAAACGTGAGGTTTCTCATGCACTTCGCTCCAATTTGATGCGTCCGACCTCTCATGTGTTGGTCCCACGCCCAATAAAAAAGAACGATCGACCGGTCAAAGGCGCGATTACATTCTAGGATACACGAGGAAATACCGTTAGGATCCGCCAGCACCCGATACGACCCGCTAGGATTCGTTGTTTTAATAGGAGGACCCGTTAGGATTCCTCAAAATCCGCTGGAACCCACCATCAATCGGATCCGCTATAGCATGACATGCTTACAGTAGGGACCTGCCATGATGGGATATTATCTGTTAGGATCTAATAGAGTCGCTCACATAGAATCCTCGAAAGATCATGCCCGCTAGGATTGATGGCGCCTTAATCTGTGCGTTGTTCGTGAGGCGATCTTAGGTGGTGCGAGATGATCTGAGGAGGTAGTCTAGGGTGATGCCACGCTTGCTGCGGCAGGCATAGGCAGCACCTTCTCTTTCTGAACCCCCCCATTCTTCTTCCCAAACGCTGGTTCGTTTCGGAAAGTGTACGCTGAGCCCCGGTCAGGAGTCCGGCATAACCAAGGTACACAACAAACACGGTATGGATGCGAGTCACCGCGCTCCCCTAGATCAATCCTGACAGCTCCTGCTCCACACGCAAAGGACGGTGCCAATGCCCAATGCATACATAGGGTGCCTTTGAAATTATCTCATTGAAAAATGTCTTTCGGACGAATCGGTCGATTTTCGCAGCCTCTTGATTGTGGAGCAATCGGGCTTTGAAATTCGGTCCTGTGTGTGTGTGTTGATCACTTTGAGCCGTTCTTTCTGCCCATCGACATCCAGCACAACTAGTGTCCGTGCCGATTCTTCAACCCTATATATAGAAGAGATACAAGCTATGTGGTCACAAAGCTACGCCACAGAGATACTACGTTGCCACGTCATCGTATGCAGTAAGCATAGCAGAGGTCAATGCAATGTCATGTCATCATACTGGGTGCGATGACTCGTATAATGGCTCATATCTTTACGGTGGTACTGTTGTAAAGCGCAACTGACATTCCAGCGGTGTTGTCGTTCTTCGTTTCAGGAGCCCCGCCGGTCAGAAGCATGTCGGCGCCAAAAGTGCAACAATAGTGTCGGTTGCCGTGACATATAGTGCCGGCATGGTATGCGCCAGGCAAAATATCGGCACTATATGTAGGGGCAACGGACACTACTCGGCACACACTGCCACACTGGCTACCGTAATCCCATCTGTGCCAAGCGGCCTCACCGGCCTTGTAGCGAGCAGCCGGCACTACGTACTCCATCGGAACTAGAAAGGGGACCACTGTTACGGGGCACATACCATAGTATATGGAATCTACTGTACACACAAAATCCTATATATTCACCTATTTTTACTATTAATAACAATATTTGGTCCTATTTACTATGGTCCACCGTATTACTGTGGTGAACGTTGAGGTGTAGCATGCGTCATCTGGTCAGTTGGCGGCAATACAACCCGCACCCCCCTCCTTCGTGCGAACCGATCGCGGGTTGTGCTGGCTCTTGCTGACTCGTGGTGGCTCTTCTTGCGTCGTTGCTGCCCGGTTCGATTCAGGTGGAGCACAAGAAGGTCTACATCCCACAGCGGCTAGAGGAGATAGAGATAGAGCAGGCGTTATTGTCAGACCGGATGTCGGCGTTCAACGCGAAGATCAAGGATAATAAGGAGATCAAGGAGCTTTGACTGGTGCCGATGTCATTCGTTATATTAGATGCTGCAGAGATGAAGGTCACGGGAACGAATAAGAAACTACAAAGTATCACAAACACAGATCATTTACAGATCATTCCTACATGACTTAGATATTTCAAGGTAGATAGATTCCTGATCTGTATGATCTACGTGATATGTATGATATGTATGATCTGTATGATCTAGCTCATGTTGATGGGTGGGAGCCGTACAATCTACAACGATCTACTACTACTGTAGTAGGGCATGCTTGCTGGGTTGTATTTGTTATATACAGATCCTGCACCACATCGCAGAACGGCAGATTAGGATGTAGATGACCTATCTGTAGATGATCTATCTGTCAATAATCTATCTGTACGACGTGTGAAGAACGAGGTAATAATTTTGTACGGCCGTCTGTAGTATACCAGGTATATATAGGGCATGCCTCAATGCCTCGATGCGATGCCTTGCTTTTGACCTGGATGAAGTCGGAGATATGCGCCGTCCCACTCGTGCACAGTTGATGGGCACACAGTAGTTGATGACATGCCTTACTACAGTACGATTACTGTATAAAATATTCATCAGCGCGAGTCCCTATGGTATCGCGAGTAAGGCATGCCTCGTCCCAACACATCCCAGGTGCCAGGTTGTTTTCTTCGATCACATCTGACCTTCATTCCAATGATGAAGGACGCTATTCCTAAAGTTGAGCCCCAGGTGCCGCGAGGTCCTCCGGCCGATGCTCTTCGGGCGACGACAACGGATTCACGCCGTACTCCGTTGCTGTCCCACAACGAGGTGTCCTAAGTGGGTACAGTGTCTACGCCTGTGGAATCGGAAGGTGAAGGCTTGCTGCTACACAAGGACCGCTTCCTTCCACGAGAACGCTCACCACGGCCAGCGACCGGAGAGACTCACCAGGGCCTATATACCACCGCGGTCCCTCGTAAATTACTACTGCTGTAGTTCCAGGAATATTTTCTCGTAGCACGCCCTGTATTTTATCTCATCTTTTTAGACATCATGTACAAGGGGGGAACAGACGAAAAAATTAAGGGGTGACGCCGTCTCCCGTCACCCGCTACGTTCATCGGGGGCGGTTAAGGAGGCGTTCTACGATAATAGGAATTCACCCTCATTTTTGTGAGGCTCTTGCGCCCCCCAAGGTATAGTGCGGGACTCAGCGGGGACAAAACGTATCGATGCGACTGGAGGGAAGGATAATCGGTTTATCTTGGAATGTCATCTGCGCTATATTGTCGGAAGGCAAGCACAATAATAATGCGACTGAAGCTACACGCATCTCGCATCTGTGGGTACGCATTATGCCCAACATTGTAGAGCACAAGTTACATACATACATAGTCTTCCTTCCCTCAACTGCCGCGCGGGAATATAAGGACGCCGTAGTCACTCAGATTCTTCCCCCCTTAAATGTGATACTGTACCTCTATCGAAGAACGCCTTTGACGGAGTGTAGGGGTTCCAGGCTTCTTGTATCAAATGTCTGCTTGCCTTTCTTGCCTGCTTGCTCACGAGGCAACCGGAGTAATGCAGGAGATATCTCCGTGTGCAACTGACCCAACTGGTGGTTCAGACAGGAAATCGAGCGTTATTTCCGCAGGCTGTCGGAGGCAAATCGACGATAGCTTGTACTTCATCCTGGTATATGTAACAGGGCAAATCGACGGTTCAGTCACCCTGCTCTTAGAGGATAGGTCAATCGGACGAAAACAAAAATGTCCGGCTTGGAAAGCGAAAAATGTTTATTTGCGACACTGTATCAGTATCGAGAGAGATGACAACCATTTGTAGTCAAACGCTGCCATCACGGCTGTCGCATACCGGAGGCGAGGGAAAGTGAGACTCCGTTACAACGAGATTATGGCAATAGAATTTCCACTAGGAATGCCTATGCCACGCATGGCGATATTGCGGGACGCAGCGAACCACTCCATGACAGGAGGAGCACAACAAACTGGTGTGAGGGGGGGGGGGTTGTACTCGATAGGGGTGTGTGTGTAGGCAAATCCGTCCCCCTATTGTACCGATACGCAAATGAAAAAAGCTAGAGCAAAGACGATCGGTCGTCATTTCTATCCTTGCCCCAGTGGAGGAAAGGTCGGCGAGACGCAAAAAGGTACAACCTCTGGCAGGCACGAGTCACCCGGACAAAATAACTTCGATCACACTTTTTTTTCTCCAGCTACACCAGATCCATTGCTACGATCAATGATGCAGGTAGGAGATATGGCTCGCGGTTTGAGCCCTAGATCCCCTTCATTAATACCAGCATCATACGGCCGAAAAAAAACTCAACGAGCCCAACAAGACCCGTCTCCTATTGATAGCATACTATTAATATATGCCTAAAGATAACGCCACGGTACTACGGCGTAAGGTACGGATATGGTACGGTTCACGGTACGGTAAACCGGGAAAAGAGGGCCTGCCAACAGAAGCCGACGTGTGGTATGACACTGCCGGTATCGTGGTACTCCCCAATCTTCGTCCTGTGTGGAAATTCGTAACTCTGTACAGCATTGACCTGCGACGAACTACAGTAAGGATAAAGAGAGCTGGATGGCTAGATCACCCAGCCCTGGCTCACCCCTCCGCTCCATGGCCTACAGTACTAGTAAGGAATGCGCCACGGACAACTTTATGTGTCCGCCTCTGAAAACTACCTCATCAACAGCGACAGCCTGTTACTCGCACCCATCGCACAGAGCAGACAGAACAACAGGAGTAATTGTCATATCACACTATCCCCCGTGTGATAAGATTACACACCTCCCTCGTAGTTTGAATTTCCGAGTCGATGTTCTCCTAAACATGGGGGGGGGGGCACGCGCGACGAGAATAATGCTTTGGCAAGACCTTGTCGAGACCTCCCCATTGACGTGTGTACTTGTATGTCGGCGTTAGAATTCTCCCCGTTAAAAATAATATGAGCTCGAAAAATTGCCCGAGGGTGTGTGTTAAACTATATATATTAATAGGTTCGTGCGGTATTCCTAACTAACTATAACTTCACCGTGAAGGAGACAGAACAGCGCTTAGTTGCACTACAGTAATTAGCTCTCGCTAGCCTCTCTTATCATAACCCAGAACATAGAATATGTATGTCTATAGAGTGCCGCCCCGTCTAGCCCGTCTCGTGTGGTCTCAGCTACATTGCGGTGTCAGTGCTCTCTCTACCTTGCCGGTACATATAGTGCCGGCATGGTATGCTCCAGCTAACAATACAGGCACTATATGTACCGGCAACCGGCACTGCTCCGCACACTACCCCACTGGTTAGCCCCGTCCGTGCCGAGCGATTCCATGGGCACTATAGTGGGCAGCCGGCACTATTAAAGAATAACCACTACTGGGCTGTAAACGCTCCCCCCCACTCCACCGAAAGTATGCCGGTTCGCACCACAACATTGACGGCCAAGCAAAGGTAGCAAACCCCGAATTAGAAACTGTAAAATGAGTAGTATTTGAAGCAGTTGCATGGACATTGGAGCCGTCAGAGATCCGTTGGGATGGTCAAAGATCCATTGGAACCGTCCTAAAGCCGTTGGATCCACCATAGAGCCGATGGAAGCATCGTGGAGTCATCGAATCCGTCGTAGAACCGTTGAATACGTCATAGAGCCGTCAGTTTCGTCGTAGAGCTATTGGGAACGGCCATTGAACGGCCGGAACAGCCATATACAGGTCAGGGCCGCCGTGGAGCGGCTTGCACGGCCATAGAGCCGCAACCACTGTCATAAAGCTGATGAAATACATTACACTGCCCAAAAATAGAAATATATCAACCATAAATCGTCTCCACTACTTGCACCAGCCGACGGCAAAAGAAGAACGCCCAACAAACTAATGAGCTTCCTGTTGCCCTATTTCACAGCAGAAGTTTTGCTGCTGCCACCACCACCACCACGACCACCACCACGCCAGTCTCACCCAAACCCTGAATTGCTTAATTTTGCACTATACCATTGCAGCCTACACTAAAACTATCACCGCAGCCCCCACAGCAGTAGCAGCAGCAGCAGCAGCAGAACTACAACCACTACCGCGAGGATTGCCATCGGAGCCCCCCACCCCCCTCTCCTCTGAAGCCCATGCTCCCGTGCCCCGCGTGCGCCCGGACAGACCCCTAGAGCATACCATTAATGGAGCATACCTCTTACTTAGTGCTTCAACCCTCTATTGCGGAAAAAACGGGCAAAAGAAGTCACAGCAGTACAGCACATGGGCAGGACGGAACAACATCAGCACAGGCCCTGCAGCACGGCAGTAGAGTGCCAGCACAGCATAGAAGACTTTGAGCATGACACCGCGAGGCACTGGGGCCTACCAGGTATTCAGTATTCTGCGTACTCTGAGGTACAAGAGCTACTACCACATTGGCGAGGTACTGGTACTGGTACTGGTACATACATACATACCGGCGAGGTAACTGGCTGACGCCAGTGGTACTGGCGATATACTGGCACTGATAAGCATTTCTGTTGGCGAGATACTCATACTGACGTGATTCTGAAACTGGCGCGGTACCGCAAGTACCGGCAGCACAACGATACTGCTGTGACGAGACTAGACTAGGCGTCGGCTGAAACCAAACCTAAACCCAAACGAGAAGCATCAGGCGTTTAACTTTTTATCACGCACTGGCGCCACGGCTGCGCCCAGGGCTATGTCAACGGCTGCGCTTGCTCGCCAGGCCCACTCCCGCGTCCAGCCCTTTCCAATCTCCCCCAGACCGTCTAAGCGTTTCTAGCCCCCCTCCTGTCTCCCCAAGCGGTTCCAGACTCTACCGGCTGCTTCCAAGCGCTTCCAGGGGTTTCGGTGTCAAGGTTACAGCCCAAGGATAAAAAAAACGAGGGTCGGGTCGGGTCGAGCCTGTCGCCTTGGGTGGATGGAGCAATCACCTCCGTGGCTTGCTCTTTCGGCCGGTGAGCCTGCGGAAGAGGCCGCCGATCCCCCCCCCGCCACCGCCTCTCTGTCGGCACCGAAGCCGCAAACACCGAGATTGGTAAGAGGGAGCCAGAGGCGGAGGGGAGTAGGGGGAAAAAATATGTTGCGTTGAAAAATATCATTGAAAAAAAAAGAGGACGTTCAAAAAATAGGCCAATAGTAAAAGTTCGCCGTGTTCTATACAGTGTCCCATATGTTAGCCTTATTACGAGTGAAAAATTAACTCCTCCCACCCCTGCACCGGGAGGAGGGGGGGGGAGGGGGGGGCGAGAGTAGGCAACAAACAAAAGTTTCCCCCCCGTTTTCGATGATATATACCAAACCTGGTTTGGCCATATGGTAGCGGAATGACGTGGAACAGGCGCTACATACACCTTTTCTTTCGTTTCTTTGAGTTGAGTTTCATGGGCGATAGCAACAAGAAACCAGACGGCACCATCCGCCGGCAGCCGTGGTGGATGATTTTTTCTCCTCTAACCTGCTTCTTCCCCTGGGGATTCGGGGGGTTCTGCCGCCGCACGAAACCACCGTAACCGTCGGGCACGAACGCCTCGCCGCCCTCCATGTACCCCCCCTGTCCCTGCTGGTACTGCCCAGCTCCACCCATCCCCTGCGGTGGCGCCACCTGGTCCGGCCGGTAGCCCTTCTCCCCCGGGTAGTAGCCTCGGCTATCGGGAATCTGGAGAGGGAGGCGCAGTCGATGGTAGTACCGGGAGAGTTGGGATGTGTTGGGGGATTGGGAGAAGACAATTGCAGGCTAGGGTAGGGCCAAAAGGGCAGAGCCTAGTGATGCAGAACCAACGAACATCGATTCGATATCGAACGGTAATTGAGTTTTGATACATACGATATCGAACGATAATAGAGCTTGATATGTGTAATGTTGAACGATGATTGAGTTTAATATATACGATATAGAACGAGAAACGTCCAAAACCACACCACGCGCATACAAATGTAGGACTATCCCTCCTCGATTACCCTCCCTCCCTCCCTTGTTATATAGCGATATCGATAAAATGATCGATTTGAATACAATACAATCGGGTTCGATGTATCCTGGTATACGATACTGAACGAGAGTGTTTATCAGGTATACGATATCGACCGACAATCAAGTGCGATATATATAAATATACCCTATCGAACGATAATCGAGTTCGATATTTACGATATCGATAAACGAGGAATCTGATCCGTATGATACGATTTACATACTATATTCTTCATATAAGCCGCGAGGCGAACCGCGTTCAATACGATATGATAATGACGTTCGATATTCCGATAGATCGAAATTTTTGATAAGATATGTAACACTAACATCGACAGTGCGAGAAACAGGAGCAGGGGAAGAGACCGGGGGGGTACGTTGGGGCCCATGCTTTTTCTGGCGAATGGGGTTCCTCAACTAAGGCACTGCAATTAATACTGCAGGTAATTCTATACTGCAGTCAAAACAGTCGTAAAAATGTAGCTATGTAGCCGGCACCGGCAACTTCATGAAACTTTTCCTGCGGAAGCGAAAAGCCGTACCGGTGTTCCATCACCAACACCATCACCACGCCAACGTCACCAGCACTATCCCCGTCATCATCGCCCCTTTAACCGTGGTTACCGTCAGCACCAACTTCAACCCCATCGAAACCATCACCCGTGTTACCGACAACACTATGGCTGTCGTCACCATCATCATCATCGACACGCCAAAATCACCGTCACCAAAACCCCCACCACCAGCATCACCACAAACATCATCATCATCATCATCAATATCATCATCACCATTATCATCATCATCATCATCATGACCATCATCATCATCATCATCATCGTCGTCATCATCATCACGACCGACATCATCACCCCATCCGGCTAACATCATCCCCCCATCCCCTCACTGAAGAAGCCGGTACTGGTATCCAGTATGCGACACCACTTCAAAAACCTCACATTTCGATCATAGGGTCAGGGGTGTGTTCTACGCTAGTGTCGGCATAAAAAGTATCCGCATTCTTATCTTCGTCCACAAACCGAGCTTGAAATTATTTCAACTCCAAAATTCTCGAGTGCTGGCGCGTACTGTGATCCGCTATATGCTCGTCAACACCATGGTCGTAATTATATATCACTATACTCCAACATAACCAACACCAACACGACCAGCACAGAAAAAAACAAACAGCAACAACACCACCACCAAAAAAACACCCACGACCAAAATAACCTCGACTCCATCCACAACCCCCCCCGCCCGCTATCCTATTACGGGGCACCCTACCATGTTAAACACAGTATGACCAGACATCGCTCGTAAAAATAGCAAAGTATATAGGTTTTTGTATGCACCGTAGGTCCTATATACTATAGTATGTGCCCCGCACTAGTAGATATACATAGATGACGGGCACAGGCGGTGAGACAGGAAGGGGATAAGAGTAGTAAAACAAACTACAAGCAGTACTGCTGTGGTATGTGATATACTTCGAAATGTGCAAACAACGTAACGAGCGCCCCAATGTTGGAGGTGTCTCTGTTAGGGGGTAGAGGGACGGTGCTCTATCTCGATGGGGATGCGTGGGCAATGGTCGAATGACCTAGGCGAGCGACAAATGAGTACACCCCCCCGTCATAATGCCTCCACCTCACCGGCTGCCCCTGAGGAGCGCCGTACCCTCCGTACTGCTGCTGCTGCTGCCCCCTTCCCCCCTCCCCGCCTCGGCCCCCCTCCTGCCCTCCATCAATATATGAACCATCGCCAGCATATCCCTCGCGGCCTACCCCAGCTCCCACCCCATCCCTGGTATACTCCGGCCAGTACTCCGGCAACGAACCATATTCCGCCTGCCCTGCAGACCCAGCGGCGGTGCTACTACCGGGGGACAGGTCATCGTATCCCCGCGGGGCCCATGCCGCCCTCTGCGCGTCGGTTGGCGCCCCCCCCTGAGCCTCCACGGCGGCGGCGCCACGCAAGGTAGGAACTCCAGGAGAGGAGGAGGAGGAGGTGGAAGCGGAGGAAGGGAAAGGGGTGCGAGAGGTACCAGCGGATACCGGGATCCGGGCTGCGCCGCCATTGCTACGAGCGGGTACTGACGAGGATGGGTACTGGTCGAAGGAGGAGGACGACGAGCCCTGTGACGGTGTTCCCCCCCGACTGAGGGCAGGGGGGGGGGTCCGGCGCTGGATGTTTTGGGCCTCCGCTCTTGCGCCGGGGGCGCTGTTGTCGGCGTTGAGGCGGGGTGGGTGTGGCATTGGCATTGGGGGGTGAGGAAAGGCGTTGGAATGAGGGTGAGGGAGGGGAGTTGGGGTGGGAGTGGTAAAAAAATACCATACAGAATTTAAAGACTCGCCTCACGATATCCTTTGCGCTTTTTGCCTTTCAAGGCAACATTTTTTAACCGGGTGATCCCCTTATATAAACGACTACCTCAGATTAGTATACCGGTTACCATGATACACTTACGATTATGTTTGCTTGATAGTAGGACTAGCGCATAGCGCATAAACGTCCCTCGGGCTGTGCGAACAAACGCCTTCGAAGTCATGTTTCGGGTGAGATGATGAGCTCTTCATGTGAGGAGATCAAGAAGTAATAAGCCACCACCCCTGAAAGGCCCTATTAATAGCTCAGAAGCGACTGCAGCCTCACGGGTACACACAGATAGCACTCGGCACCGCTCTGTACCCAGATACAAGAACTGTTCGTATCGAAAAGCAATACAAAAAACGGTCTGTATATTCACGCAGAGAGTCCTATATCACAGAGCCCCTTTTAGGACTGTTAGGATCGCAGTCTCCTTTTGGACACAAACTACTTAGGACTTGACTGCTCTGTATCCAAAACGGGACTGCAATACCCCAAGGGCCTATCTTCACGGGGAACTTTAGTCGGAAATAAATTTGAATTCCGATATTTTTTTCGATTGACAACTAGTATGCCGTTCCCCCGAAGGATCCAAACACGTGTTCTTTTTCGAAATTAGACTGAAATTCGTCGAAATTAAAAAATTGTTCCCACCTAAAATTCCCCGTTGAGATGGGCCCTAGGTTATAAGCCCCGTCGCATCGCGGCAGATCGCACCTGCAGAAAGGCACACTAGGGCCACTGCACATACCAGGTACAAACTAAAGGTGCACAAAGCGCTTACCGAAGGTAGAACACTCTGCCCGTAATTGTCGTAATTGCATGGTTGTTAAACTTAAAGTGAGCACCAATGGCCCTGAACATTCCGGACCGGTCGGTACATAAAAAAACAGAGATAAACTATTCACCAAACAAAGACACGGAAAAGCTGGACAGCAGTAAGGAATATGAAAGCTTGAACGCCGAGACGCCTCATTTCCTGCATCCGCTACGGCACACACGAGCTACACACTACAAACGGTAACGCGCGCTACGATTATAAAGCAGCCAAATACATGAAAGCAACACGAACGGTACGAATCAGCCCCACCAAAGCAGTGACCCCCACATCAGGTAAAACCTACCACGGTACATAATTTGACCAGTGGGGGGAATGAATAATGCATAGACGGGTTTTTGGCTAGGAGGTGAAGCATGAAAGCCACCCGAAGCCTGCCTCTGCCCCAGCCGTTGGCGAAAACGAAAACATGAGGCAACATCAAAGCGCTCCTCAACAGGCCATCATACAAAAAACACGCGCACAAGTGCTGCACACCGGCCATAATGTTATACCAAAAGTATTTAAACCTACCAGTAAGGTGACTCCAAAATGTGTACTATCACGAATGTCCATCGCACATAGGACCAATGGCACACACAAAAACCTTTATATTTTAATATTTTTACCAACAACGTTCGGTCCTATTTCACTATACCCCCCCGTAATAGAATATCGGCAAAAGCGACACAAAAAACGACACAAACACTACACGAAACCAATAACACAAAACACAAGAAAACTGCAAAAAAAACTGCCGTAGACGAAATGTGGAAGCTACGACACAAACACGTTAAGTAAAACGTCTCACTTCCTGCCGCCCCCGAAGCCGGTAGCGATGACGGTGACCGCCATGTTGTCCCCCATGCTCTCGTCCACAAGGGCGCCGAAGATGATGTTAGCGTTAGGGTCAACGCTGGCGTAGATCACCTCCGCCGCCGCATTAATCTGCCAAAATCGGGTGCGGCACAGAAGGGGCACGGGACACGGGACCAGAAGCCGAAGCAGAACTTGGTGGCCACCTCGAGCCTCGAGAGTATACGAAGAAAAGGGAGAACACGACGCCCTACGCATACATACACTCTGTTGGAGATACTGTCGTTCGTAGAGCAAAGAGATGCCGGCTTGGCGTAGCACCGGGGGGACAGGGACGGGAAGGAGCCTTCGCTCTTACTTCACAGTCCTTCCCAGGGACAGTAGAGGGGGGAAACATCAGGAAGGTGAGGCTTCCGTGCGTGTAGTAACTCCCGATGGGAAAACATTTTTTAGATATCTGGTGCGCTAATAAAAGGGTTGAAACATGACATTTTTCAAAACTTAAAAAATATTTATGAAAAAAAGTTGGTTGTAGTATACCCCCCCCCCCCCAAGTTGTTGGGTTGGCGTCGTTTGGCAACGACACTGTAAAACATGCCGCTCAC
>JBBMHQ010030224.1:0-17118 GCA_037834295.1 Postelsia palmaeformis
TACACATTACCCCGATCTCCCAATACCCTACTACCGGAATCCCTTCCCAGTATGGAACTCCTCAGCCTCCAATGGATATTATGGATCGTGTTCTTGAGTACAGTCAACACATCTTGTTGACACATTAGACAAACATGAGAGTTATTGGAGTCCGATTGTATCTCTTTCTTTTCGAATCGTCCGACAACGAGGCCATCGTTGCTGAATTAACATTCCCCATCTTTGTCTTACATACGTACATTTATGAATATTAAAACCGCCTACAGTTGAACCAGAAAACACCTCACTGTCACACTTGATTCCTGCCAGCAAATCCGAGCCACAGACAAAGATGGCACAATACTCATTCCGCACTTATCTCTTGGAACCGCTCCTCCAATAGCTTCGCGCCAGAGACTTGTCTGTCAAGCAACTGGAGCGTAATTAAAATTAATACACTACCATGCCTGCCAACAAAAAGAAAAAGAAGAGTGGCAAGACCAAAGCTATGAACCGGAAGGAGAACGGTCCCGCCCCATTCTCTACACCAAAGGCGCTGTGTTTCCCTCCGGCAACCCCCAAGGGGTGCGTCGATCCGATGTATGTGCGCAGCAACTCGCTCGGTGGCTACTTGATTCACGGGTGTCCGCTCATGAGCACCACTTGTTGCTGCCACAAAATGCCACCCACGATCAAGAGTCCGCTTACACCGTGCACCAACGCCGACGGCTACACCGACATGCGCGGGAGGTGCCCGCACAACGTGTTGGAGAACTAAAAATTGTACAGAAGAACTCTTGGCCTAGAACTACGTGCCAAGGTCGGTGTTTGTGGTTTCGCCGACACGAATGGTCGTGACGTGCACACTGTTCACGGCGGATTGATCCTCGCGGGAAAGCCGTGGACGGACGGGAACGAGAGCTTCCACACGTCGCTCGAAGACTCCGATGGTCGCATATATGATCACATCAGCCCCCAGATAATGTTTTTGGGACAAATATGCGGGGCAGACACGTCCCGTGTTGAAAATCCCCAGAGATTTATCGGTGTTTCAAGGGGAGAAATATTTTCCGCGTTTGGCGTCTGGTACGAGAGCCATTTGGCTGGTAGTAAATTGCAAGACGAATTGAATGCTGAAATTGGGATGGGATTCACGGAGGCGTGGCCAAGGGACATGCGGGACAGACATGGTCTTATCCTCAATCTGGTATGACCCAAAAAGTATTTCTTTTGCTTCTTGGACTTTGTTGAGGCCTACAATTTTCCGCTTGATATATCTCACATCCCCCTTTCTTATCATGTGCCACACGTGCCACAGTGGTCCAAGATTATATCAAACATATATTCCGCTCAAAATTTCCTTTGTTACCCCCTGTCCTTCACGTGCTTCACCGGGGTTTGAATTTACCCCACACATTTTGTATTTATTCTCACTTATCCCTTTATTATCCCGTACAAGTCGCTGACTGGTAGTCCATCGGTTATCGTGCTTCTCAACAAATACCTTGTCGAATCGTGTTGACGTCAGTTTGTGGTCATAGTCCTGTGCCAAGAGCTCTTCGAGACGTCTCAACGTGGCTTGGCATTCAGGGGTCAGTGCTTAGTCACAAACAAAGGATCTCCTCTCGAGTGGCAACCCTTTCGAGTGTTTCACAGCAATGGCTTTGTTGGACGGCGCTGTGCATTCGATGAGGGTGTTGGTCGAATTCGTCTAGTGGAATGTCCAAATTTATCAGGGCTCTCTTCGTTAACGATTATTCATGTTGGTAACGGTAATTACGGTAACCAGAAACCACGGTAACACCTTGGTGACTGGTAACTGGTGACGGCCATCAAGTTTGTTCGTTCCCGTGCGGTAAGCAGCCACCACGGTAACATCTTGGTATCTGCGTTTATTTTTGGTGGGTTCTTCGGCATGTCGAAGACCACACAGAGCTCACACAAGTGAGCCTCTTGTATCATGTTCTAGTAGTCATTTTTTTTCTTCTTGTTTCCATCTCGAAACATCGAACACAACAGCAACATCTACAAGTAAGTGAGTGGACACGCAGCCACAGACAAGAGGCGACGGACCAATCCACAGCGACACCCCGGGAATCCAGAAATGAGAAAAGAAGTACCATGCATAAGGCTGGTCGGAACTAAACAACGACCAACTACTCGGCCTACTACGCACACAAACGTAAGTCGCACGACTTCTCAGCAAACGAAATCGAAAACAAAACCCCAGCCAAAACCCTAAACCTGCGGTAGGGCCCTTGGAATAAAAAATCAACGACAAATGCACACTGTAGGAATCGAAACAGCGACCTGTCGCCTATGCGGCGCCCGGCTACAACCTGGACCTGCCCAGTGGACACGGTATTTGACATAGTGGTGCCGTAAAGTACGGTAATGGTATCTGAAAATGTGCGTGGTATTGGGATAGGTGGTGACGAAAAGCCACAGGAATCCGACATTTTCCGCGGGAATGGGAAAACGTAACTTCCTTGGTATCCGGATGGGAACACGTAATCTGCTTGGGAACGGGATGGATGGTAATGGTAACTACAATATATCACGGAAACGCTCCCAAGTACCATTACCGTGATATTACCGCAGTAATTGTACCGCGGGATTTTTACCGAAGAGAGCTCCATATTGAGGAAACGGCATTCCTCGCACAATCGGAAGCCGCCGCTTTCTGACGACTTCACCGAACCCACGGTTCGCATTCCTCGCTCATAATTGTAGACGACCATGTCGAGCATACTATTCATGTGCAGCTAAAATATCACAGGAGTAATCATTTGGTTCAATCTCTTTCGATAAATGTTCTACTAAACGTCAGCGATCTACGTCCAGCCTGTGAAAACGTCGTTCCAGGGGGACTGTTGACAAACTAACCGTCCCCCTCACCGTCCCAGGCTACGGGTACAAAATCCGCCCTCAATCAAGTTTGCCAGTGCCATATTTGTGAGTTTGTTTGAGGGGTATGTTATCTAACGTATGGGTATGGTATCTTCCGTGTGGTCCGAAAAGTGCAAGTTTGTGTGATCAAGCATACAAGGTGGGCCTCGGGGGTGTTTTGTTCACAGGGTTAGTGAGTACGACTCTTTTGCGTAGCTGTGCATGGACCCATGACGCTTCACATTCAGAAACCGTTCACTTGGCCCAATGACGTGAAAACTCACGAATCGACAATCAACCGTACCCTTCACAGCTACACTTCAATCACGGGAGCAGCGACAGCGATATCGACAGCTGCCAACCGCCAATGGAGCGGCGACCAGCAGCAGCGGCGGTAGCGTGTCCTCCTCCGATCCACGGCCGATGACGGTGGCAACGGCAACACCTGTGGCGGCCTGGCGTCAGTGCCGGCGGGGGCACAAAGGAACATCCACGCCTGCGACGGTAGCCGAAAACCCGAAAGAATGAGGATTGGGCAAGCGGGCGGCTTTGCCCGATCGCTGCTGCTGCTGGTACTCCTGCTGCTACTGCGACGAGCTCCGTTGGTAGGTGTCGTACTGGCAGCGATGATATGTGCTGATGCTTCGAATTTGCCGGAGCATCTTCTCTTCTCCCCGAGCATAAGCAACGGCGGAAGGAACGGAGGCTGCCTG
Organism: Postelsia palmaeformis; assembly: GCA_037834295.1. Taxonomy (NCBI): domain Eukaryota; class Phaeophyceae; order Laminariales; family Laminariaceae; genus Postelsia; species Postelsia palmaeformis. The sequence goes on from JBBMHQ010030224.1 coordinate 3,582, forward strand.
CGACGTTGCTGCTGTTGTGGCTATGGCGACAATCTCCAGAGAAGGGGCGTGTTTCGTTGGAGGTCAGGGTCGGCAGGGGCCGTAGAGCCGACGCTGTAGACATGTTGGCGGCTACAGCGGGGAGATTGTAGCATAGGTGTTTTCCCAAGGGAGACGCGTGGTTGCCAGTGCCCTTACTGCATGTCCATGCTGCTGCAGAGCGGCGGCATGTGGCCAGCGGAGGCCTCTAACTTCCCCGGCCCCGGCAACGCACAGTTCGATACCGAAAGTGTTCGAGACCTCCTCGGTGCCCCGCCACCGAGAAGCGTGGGCATCACGCGTGGGCGTCCGCAGAGGTTCCCTGCGGACCCAGGGAGGGGGAGACGGTGCCGGCCCCGAGGCGTCCGCTTGGTCCGCGCTCCACTCCCTCCTTCCCTGCAAACCATGCTCTCTCTCCTTTCACACCTCCATTTCCATTTCGTCGTACGACGCGACCTGTTGGTGTTTTCACGGTTGCATGCAATGGTGCAATACGGTACGTTGCACATAATTCAATATCTGTTACATTCTTCGCACATGCACGAACAGACTAATCGAAAGGCAGATGCAATAAAGGCGGACTGGACGATATAAAACTATGCTACTGTACGCGCCTTAACACTTCTCTCCGACATAGGAGTATGAACGGCGAAGTAGGCTTTGTCCGAATACCATGGGGAGAATCGAAACTAGTCGCCCCGCGCATTGCCACGGTTATGATGTGATCTGCAAACAGAGCCAAGATACCCTGCTGGCGTTTCGTAAAATATAACTAAATAAGCGAGACAGACGTGCCATATACCAGGTTTCCAGGAAGTTTTCAATAAGAGTCAAGAAATGTTCACATGTCATAATACCCTTCACGTTAGCCTTCCGGAAGCAAGATCGAAAAACAAATTACCTCAGAAATCTCAGAAATCAAGGTTGGCACGTTGAGGGCACCGCGCTTGATGTCCTTCGGGGGGGGCATCACGAAGTCAGGTGTACTAGGCTGGCAGGTCGCGGGTTTGTCTGCCTGAGCTCGGAGCTTCTCCCATCGGAGCTCCGCCTGCAGGCACACCACATCAAAACATGCAAGTTTACACTTTATCATATAATTCAAGCGTTTCGTCACTAAGGGTATGAGCGAAACCGTTGACGATTTCGAAAATCCCCCCAAAAGGCCATGAAATACACAGCAGTTCCCGCAGACCAGCCCGGGAGGCGTTGCGCAAGAAAAAATCCATTGGTTTTGTTTGCCGAGCAACAGGCGGGGCTGCTCTTGACATATAAATGACGTGGTCTACCTCCAACCGTACATTAATAAAATCAGACAATACTTCGAAGTATCCCCCTATTCCAAAGCAAGACAGGCAACAGTGCGGGCGTTCGAACAAGGTGAGGGTTCGGGAGTGATCCCCGCCTTGAGTGCGACAGCAGTAGAGGACATCATGCAGGTGCAACGTGTCTACTGGCCCGCTCAGACCTACCGCTGGGGCGGAGATATAGGCCGCAGCAGAGGGTAAAAAAAGTCTGCAATCTGGTTCGAAGCCAAACATGTTTCACTGCTATACAAGCCGCCGCCACGGACCCGTATCCCCGAAACTACGGATCATCGTAGGCATCTGCGCATGCGTCCCATCTCATGGTGTCCTCTACTGGCATCGCCCATGAGGTCGACACTGAGTACCTCTGAATGCGATGTTTTTTTTGCCAGGGTTGGGTGCATCCGGTAAGTGTGCGAAGGTTTGCACAGCAGTGCGGAGAGATCACACAGTGTCGAAAGATTGCACCCGATCAACAGACAAGCCACTTTGAAATGATTTAAAAATCGATCGTACACTTGTACGAACCTTCGCAAACTTGGTGTACCCTTAATCCCGGGTGAAGGAGCATATGCGTGCATGTGATACGTATTTGAGGCGAAAAGCTATGAAAGTGGTCCATACTTTCTTGAAACAGTTTTCAGCAATAGCTTCAGACGAATTTACCACCATGTACATGTCTAAATGTGTGTGACACACGTGTCTGTTAGCCGGATCGAGCTTGCTGTTCGGCCATCATATGCACTCAACACACACGAATACTTGACAATCCCGCCACTTGCCTGCCTCGAGAAACGCCACCTTGAGAAGGAGAACTGCCGATGCCAACACGTGCCAAGCACACCACATCGCATCAGTTGATAGAGAGAGCGTGAGGGCGAGAGAGGGGGGCAGTCGAGCAAGCAGTGAGGGGGAGGGAGAGAGGGAGGGAGGGAGGGAGGGTGGAGGTTCCAAGAAAACAGAGTTCAGAGGAAAGGGCGCCACCAGGACCCAAACAGACAGCGACAATAAAAGAGAGAGCGCCATGCAGCATGTACGTCGCACAATCAACACGTTGACCGAGTTCCAGCAATAAGCTCAACCTGCTGTATAGGAGAATTGAAGCTAATCAGTTACGTTGAGCTGTGTTTGTTCACTAAAAACCAATTCACTTTCGTCAAGTTCCAAGTCTCGTAATGTTAACGCAACGTCTCTTAATTTGTGTGCCTGGCTGGTCCGAAGCAGAAAAACCGAGGAGCGTGCTCCTCTGCTATATATATGCCCTCTAGAGCGTTGTCTTTGCCTTATCCTGGTGTCGTCTTTGCTTCTTTCTTTGTATTTACCTCAACCTGGTACCAGGGATCCGAGGCACGGCGGTTACGTGCTATGTATGCCTAGTAACTAACCACTCGAATGGGTGTGGTTTGCCGAGATTCTATTCGAGGCAAACACCAATCAGTGCGATCTCCATCTCCATTGATTGGAGCAATGAATACCCCGCCGAAGCCCCTCCTGCCCAACCTTGACGTTCCACTGCTCGACGCGCTTGCTGTTGATGAAACTGTCCACGGCCGGGATCACGATTGACCCAACGGCCAGCACTACCGCGGAGCGGCTCGCTGACCACCCGAAGCCTTCGGGGTCGTTGGAGTTCTCCATATTCATGTCGTTCGTGAAGACATTGGATGTTCCAGTTCCCCACTGGAAGCAAAGAAGAAAAGACAGAGCAAACAAATGTAAACATCAGGTAGCCTTTAGCCTGTTTTCTGAGTGAGAGGCAGGACAGGCTGCAGACTTGGAGAAGATGCATTGCGACACTTCTTGCAACAAAAATTTCAATGAAAAACCAATCGATGTCGACCATTGCAACTGATAAAAAAAAAGCACGCACACACAATGGTAGGCTCAACACCTGTACCTGGTAGATATTTCTGAAAACCAGAAACATTGAAAGAGAAGCGCAGAACTATGTACATGACAACGTCCGACTTCAGGGTTACTCACCACAAACATGGCTGGGGCGGCCAGGCAATAGCTGTACATCGAGCGCCTGAGGTGGGTCGCTGTTGGAGCAAAAATAAGGAGCAAAAATAAAATAAAGCAAAACAAAATTGGAAAGAAAGCAACACTGTCTACTGGTACAAAGTTTGTGAATGGCTAGAAACGAACTTGATACCGATTGGGCATAACAAGAGCTAAACAATAGAGCGCATCGACACATGTGTAAAACTCGAACTTGAACGCGCCGAAAATCAGAACGTCTGCTTGGAACTGGCTCAAAGTCAGAACCCACCTGGGAATCAAAACGTCTTCGGAGGATCTCTTGCGCATGATAAGAGAACCAGCCCAGGCTAAGATCGGCGCGAGGGCACTCATGATCAAAAGCAGCCCGAGTCGTACCTCTCTTTCAGTTGCCCTAGATCTGCGGGAGAGAGAGTATTTGCGGGTGTAAAGTTACTTCTGGGACGTTATCGCACAGTTCTTGTCGTTCTCTCGTTCTCTTGGTCTGTCCATCATAGAACCGATAAAACCGATAGAACCGAAATAATGGCTACCAACCAAGTTGTTGGGGATACGTCTAACGACCGTAGCAGCGTCCATGAATAACAACTCTAATCGATGCAAGTATTGCGCATCTTCAATATAATGTTTAAAGCATCATGTTGCGCATCCTTCCATAAGCTCTCTTTCGTCATGAATTTGCACGGAGGACTCCGTAGCCAGACAAAAACACGGACAACAACCATGTGCATGTTGACAATAAGTCATACTTTGTACAGCAGCACGCTCGAGTTGCCAAGTCGGACAACAACCATGTGCATGTTGACAATAAGTCATACTTTGTACAGCAGCACGCTCGAGTTGCCAAGTCATCCCACAAGTAGTATAAAATATCTATCACAGCTACAGCAGGCATTGACTGTTACTTTCAAGACATCTGGCGCTCCTCTCGGAGAACCAGACCTTGCTTCATTGAAATAGCAACTTGAACAATGTAGAAGACCGAAAAAAAGCTCGTACTCACGACGATGAGTTTGCCAGGAAAGAAGGGCTGAATTTTCGCCGCGATTGTCTGCCGCGACGACGGGGGCGGGCGCGGGGGCGGAGAGGCATGTCATGGCATGGCAAGGAAGACAAAGTCGGGCGATACATTTTTGGCGGGTTCGGCTTGCCACCGAGCAAATTTTTGGGTGGCAGCGTCTAAAACCGCTGCTGAAAGTTCTCTGTTGACAAAGCGACCGCACCACAGAGATGCTGCAAGGCAAACACAAGGCTGATTGTTGCTGCCGCCAACAGTGAGGAGGGGAGGGAGGGAGGGAGGTGGGAACACAACGACAATCACAGAGCACACTGCAACATGACAGCTTAACCATGGGCGAACTAGGGGCCTCGTGGAACTAGGGGCCCCGTGGGGGTGGAGGGTGGAACATCAAGGGTGAGACAGCATCGAGGGTGGGCATACCTTGTTTCCTGAACAGGAAAAATTGCCACGGAACATGCACGTTGTACATGCCGGCGAAAAAGCGGAAACCACGTACACAACAAGCGAGAATTTGAAACAAGCTTGCCGCTCAGTGTTTTTCTATCGCCACGCAACAGGCTGTGCCGAACAAGAAAAGGACGGAGGACGAAATAGACTATAACGCCACCCGTACAGGCAACAAACACGCAGTGTTTTTGCTGGCACACTTTGGCAAATCACAAGAAGAGGAACAATTCTGCTGGTGGCAAAAACGGAACAGCAAGGAGACGGCGAACGATGTAAACAACCAACGGCGGGTATGAAACATTTATGAGAGCATACATTTTGCGAGCGTAAACGGCCAATCAAAAAGCGAAATCTAGGTATGGAGGCACCTGCATTGAGTGGTTTACTCACCGAATCCTTGGCACGGACATTGACGTCCCTCTGCGACAAAGAAGGAGAAGGAAGGGCAAGAGGCGAAATAAAAAAGCGTCAGGCGAGGGCCAGAACAGCCGACACAGCAAATCAACGTCCACGAGATGTAAATGATACATACTCGCTGGAGCTTGCAAAGTTACATGTGGGGAAATAATGCTTATCGGGGGGGAAGCGAACAAAAACACGAACGGGAGCGGTATTTACGAAATGGTGAAAAAGGGGGCTTGCTTTTAATGCCCGGGCAACCGTATGGCTAGCGGTGGCAGGTTCTACATGCCAATGATGAGTATTTTTCTGTTGCCGCTCCCCCTGTGCCCTAGGAGCAAACGACAGAGTTGAGCAAGCCTCTGTCAGCCAAACGGAAAAACGTGTAGCAAACACCCCAAAAGGTCGGCACGCTCAAGCGTTTGGACAAGCCTTAGTGCTGCCCAGACGTTTTGAGTTTCTTTTCGCAACAAGAGTTTTTTTCTTTTCGAGGAACGGGGAGACAAAGGCGCCGCCCCGTCCCCTCCACGCAGAGAAATCCATCTACACCGGATGGCTCTTTCCGCTACCATACGTTGCCGGCTCGCCAGCGGTGTTACCTCACCCTCCCTTCGAATAGGGGGTATTTCGCGTGTTGGGTAACAAGCAATGGGGCAGCTTACTTCGGCGAACCCGTGCCATATCAGCACCCATCTATCGACAGCCAAAGGGTGCTCCGGCTGTGCTTGACATTTACGCAATCCCTTTCATTGCGCGCATGCGGCTTGCAACCAGCAGGCAGTGGGTGATTTGTATGCTTTCGTCCAATCTGTCTATTCTGGCGTCTGTCACCTTGCGGCGTTTACATTCAGTGTAGTTTGCTAGACCTTGCGGTGTAGTGAACTACACATTTCGGTGTATATTCTCTGTACAACTAGACTTACCAGCCAGGGTCTCACAGGAGGGGGTGAACACCGGGGCTTGTTGCAAATCATTACTATCAGTTTTTGCCCCACCTTCCTTCTGCGGTGCGTGCCTTCAGTTCGGTCCCTTTCCCTCGTCAACGGTAAGGTCGAAGTTTGTGTTTATACTTTACTAAAAAGCTTTTCACTTTCAACCGCAAATTTGTGAAATTTTCACCCGCACCGGGACTCCCAGCTTTGCTGCTAGATGGTTACGAGGTTACCACTACACCACCGGGGCGACCGGCGGTGTGTCATACGCGTGACGACAACGAAAATATGTCGAGAAACCAAATTCAACACAAACTAGAGCTGAATGGATTGTGTACAATTGAAGCCAGGGGCGGTGACACAGCTATCCGTGTGTCTACAACAGCCCCTCTCTGGAGAAGAGATATTTGCACACGTTGGGGGTAGACTGCTGACGTTGTGCAATGAAATTAAGGCAACGCAGCGGTCAATGCTTTCTCACCTTTAGAAGGTGGAGCTTTGCCTGAACCGAGGCCGCCATCTCTCTGCCTGCGGTGTTCTTGCCGACCACCAGGGGATGCTCGCGATCGTACTGCTTCAAGTCTTTGACCAAGTCTAGCACCTGTGTACGCAATCAAGGTGTTAATTTTTTTCTCCTGCTAATGGAGCAGGGGAGGGGGATAAGCTGCAACATTGTAGCTCTTCGTCCAAAAGCATCTCTGTATTGTTTTGCCTTGTTCCTGTAGTTGTCGTCCACTGCCATAGAGCTAGTCGCTACGATCTCATGCCTGATGTGTTGCAAGATGTATCGACGGTCAATAGCATCAGGGGATCGCCAGCAGTAAACGGCTGGATGCACTGTCCCAAACTTCGACAAGCCAAATACGGGAAATAGGGTGGGCTCACTAAACCGTAGGTAGTGATCCTGCTTTGTAAACCACTCCCATGAAACTTTGATATCATATCTACGAGGGGGGTGACCATAACGAGTCACGTGTGTTGAAAGATGGAGCGACGGTCGGTATCGCATACCAGGTGTAAGGCTAGCACGGGTATGAAAGATCGGGCTTGTGCGCAGAAACGATAAAGTTTTTTCAGTTGGTTGGTGGAGTGCGTTTGCCGATTCTTTTGGCACCACCAAACAAACAACAACAAAAAAACGTTCCGAGTGCCCCTCATGCCAAGGGAGGGTAAGGGGCGTCGACGACACACAAACAATACGAATCACCGACCACGCCAGTGCAACGCTACTGCTTGCGTCCATAGTTTGAGAAATTACCATCGACACTAGGTGGATTGTATTCGCGGCTCCTAGTAGCGTTTTTCAAGATAGACTTTAGTGTGTCTCGGAGCGAAGGACGGTTGGTGGGGGAGAAACGTACAGCGGACATTTCATCCACAACCGCCCACCGCGGTTCGGTTTCGCCTAAGTTTGGCGAACAATCCACACGAAAATGATTTGTATTCACCAACCACTTTCGTCCCCAGACACAAAAGGCCCATGCCAAACCACAACCAGCTGGGAGGAAGCTCGGAAGAATAGAGCGTGCAACCTGCTTGGTTTGATGGAAATTGGCCAACTACGGACTGAGGCAAATGCGGTGCTCATCGTGAGAGCTCGGTGTTTTTTTCTCTGTTCTTGCCTCTTTAAGAGCTACGGATTGTTCCCCCGCCCCATCTGATAGTCCGATAGGGGGTACACGGACCAGAACGCAGTATTCGCGATATGATCCACCCCAAGATACCGCACTCCCTTCTGGGGCGATCGATTCCGAAGAGGGTCCGCGATTGCTCAGCAATGAGACGAGGATGGCAGTGCCCAACGAAGCGCCCGTCGAATGAAAAAAATGCTGACGAGACCGTCCTCTTCCAAGATAGGGTTACGGGTATATCGGTAGATGGTTGAGCCCTCCCTACCGCGAAGTAATGAGGGAATAACTTTGAAAATTGGTCCAGCCGGGGCATTGTGGCATGCATTTAGTGTAGGTTCAACCAACCACGGTTCTATCCTCGCACCTCTTCATCCAGTACGTCCGCTCGGAGGGCTGACATTGTCACTTCGAACACCTGCGGGTTACCCGACAAGACACCGTGTGACGCCAGCGTCCTTCCCCACGAATCTTTCGCCATTAGAACTTCCCGAACCTGGAAAACAATACCGAAACCGCCATCGCAATGTTATTATTTATTCCAGCATAAATCTGACAGGTTGGACGAGTAAAGGTACACACGTGGGAGTATGGCAAGCAGCAAAAGTCGGAACGGTTTGGAATGCGATGACCTCGGTAGCAACAAGCTACAGCGGCGAAAGTTACGATCACAAGAAGAGGCAACGCCAACAGCAACGCCGGCAAAAGCAACACCAAACAGCAAGATCCATAAATTAACTCTATGCACCTGCTCCTTCCACAGAAACTCCCGGATGAGGACGACGGCAGCCTTGAGCACAGGCAGGCGAGCGTCCATTCCGTTCCAGGCCGGGACAATCAGCTGCGCTCCGATCCATGCCAAACAATTCGAGACAGTGAGAGGTACATAATATCATCAAAACATTGTGGGCAAGAAGGGGGGGGGGTCCTTGTGGTTGGCGTCAAGCACCGTGCGAATCCTCGCACTACTGGTTAGGCTGGCGAGGAGCAGGTGCCTGTAGATGTGCAGGGTGCACTGTTGGAGAACAGGGTTTGAGAGGGTAGATGGGTGGGGGTATGTATACAGGGTATGCCGAGCTTCGCCGACTTAGGCAGGCTGGCATGCACATATTGTACCAACACCAAGAAAAGCTCGCCACGCAAAGTGTGTGGTGTTCGACTCTACCAGTCATATGGTCGGCGGCTGCATGCTGTGTGGCACAGCCATGGCGTCGCCCGATTGTGGGTGCCATCGTTCCGGAACCTATCCGCGTTGTGTCTTGCAACGCAATATCCACCCGCGGGCGGCAAAGCTTATTTCGATGCACTCTGTACTGATCTTTGGATGTGAGAACAGCGGTGATGGCCTGGAATGCTCTCAGGCGGGGTGGCAACTTTTAGAAATAGCCATTGGCAGGCAGTGCGCGATAACCGTCGTTCCCAAACTCTCTCTCCAGACATGCGGAGCTCGTTGGGTTCCCCGTTCTCCGCCTTTCATCGCAAAACATGACCAAACTCTGCGAAGCAATGACAAAGACTCTTGCTTCCTTTGCTCCGCGTACAACATGGAAGCACGGATGGCGGGGGGGTGTCAACTACTCCCGCACATCAGAAGTGCAGCCCGCAGGGTAGAGGATCGCCACCAAAGCTTATCACAGAGGCCAGCATCAATATATATCGCAAGCTCACCGTCATCGAACGCAAAGCTGGTGGCAAACGCATCGCCCTGCAACATACTGATCGCACCATGCGCTTCTTCCAAGCTACGAAAACAAAGCCCACAAAAAAAAGGGGAAACGCTGGCGGGTACACCAAAAAGTTAGTCCAGTGGGCCCCAAACCTGCTTCCCCTCCAAATAAGTTAACACATACACCGGCTGGGTTCCCCAAAATACGAAAACAAAGGGAAGGGTGGCTACTTCAGGAGTCCTTCTGTAAAGCACCAAGTAGAAGCTATTGTTCAAAGTACGCGCCTGTTCGGGCAGGTCACCGTATGTAGGTATGGCGCGCAGACATACTTGGTAACGGGGACCCGTGATTGCTCCGCACAGGGTAGTATTCGATGAATATCGTCGAGAATTTTACCTTTCAAACACGTACAGGTCGGCATGGGCACCTATGTGACCCCTATAGTAATGGGATCGACCATTTAAAATCGGTCCGGAGGGTGTGGAATCTTACGCTTCTTGTGTGACGTAATGTACGATATCTAGCGAGGGGGGATGGGAGTATTGAAAAAGTCACCCCTTGAAATGGGGGGCGGTGGGGATACCGCAATTTTCAAGCACAGTACACTAGAGCTAGGGCAGCGGCTTTGGCTTGCCTGCGTTTTTGCTCTGCTCCTTCTAGGGTTATGGTCCTTACCTGTTATTATTTCGGACTTGCTGCGGGATGCGCTGCTGAGGGGGCTTTGAGGCGGACATGGTAAGCGACATGCTGTGGTCCAGCTCATCACTAGAGTCGTGACCCACGCCTTTGGACTTGTCATCGTCGTGACCGTGCCCCTTCTCGCCTTGGCTGCTCTTGTCCAACTCGTCTTCCTTGGAGACCCCCTCCTGGAAAATGACGTACACGCAAATATAATGGTTTTCACCCATACACACAAGAAAAGAGCGTTTGTGCATGCGTGCAACCGATGATTCGTCACGAGTCGCAAGAAGGGAAAAACATAGCGATATCTTGTACTCCGTTGTACAAATATGACAGGAAAGTTGACAACACACCTTGTTTTCTCCCTGCTTCTTGCAGTACCACGGCCTAGAAAAATCTTTAATCAGGCGGGTACACGTACATCGAAATTGAAGTCCGTCGAAATACTTGTGAATAGTGTGGACGATAACAGTTATACTCTAACATCAAGACAGGTTCTAAAGTGACAAGCCGCGATCGCACCGGCCACACTAAAGTCACCCCCCCTCAGCCAGGTAGGGAGGAAAAAAAGATCCAAATAACGACAACGACAGAAACAACAACACCAACCACAACAATCATACAAGAAGAAAGACGAAGAAGAGAAGAGACGAAAAAGAGAAGAGACGGAGAACAAAAGCAACGACAAGCAAAACCACGTCATGCCACGGACGACTCAAAAAATAAAGACGACCCCCCAAGCGTACTCTCTCTCACTCTAGCCTCTCCTCTTACGTTCGGTCCTACAACGGCGGCCTTCGAAAGAGAGCGTCTTCCTAAAAAATTATCGCTAGTGCCTCCAGAGCCGCGCGTACCCGGAGTCGTAGACGCTCCGCCCGACACCACCGACGTTTGCACCAACCTAGCCGGTGGAGGAGGCTTGCGCCTTCGCGCCGACCTAGCAACGTGAGCGGGGACACTATCGAGGGTTGGAGGGAGGTGGGGTGTGCTTTAACAAAATACATTCTGGCGTGGCCATCTACCATACAAGCGTTGAGCGCGGAGGTAAAAAACACCATTCGCTGGGCAGAGGAGGCTCCGTGAATGAACCAATTCGTTGGTCACGCACACCTTTCGAGACATCAGGTACCGTTCCTTTTCCCGAGAGATGCACGGCAAACTGCTCAGAGGAGTGTGGCAGCTATTGTTTCCGAAGGCTCGAAACCACTTTCCAATCAGTGAATCTCAATTTCGACCGAGAAACCGTTCCTCGCACCGTTCCGTTTCAAGCCGAGTCGCCGAGTCGCTGCTAACATTCGATTGCGGTTAACCTTCATGCGCAATTGCATTTACTCTTGGATGTGATCGCAGGGAAGAACGCGGAGGGGTAGTACCAGCATATATTGCGCCCCCTGGGTGCGACGCCGCAAAATGCGCTGCATCTAGTATCGTATTCACATGGCCAACAACCAAGCACAACCAAAAATAACGATAGAGTAACAACCCAACCTGGTACCGCCGCCCCCTGTGGTGATTGCCCTTGACACGGGGCCGGGGCCGGGGCCGTGTCCGCCACCGCCGTCGCCTTGCTAGAACCTGTTCGGCCTGACTCTCTTCTTGGTGCCGTACGCAACTGGCTTTACCGCATGCATGAGGAAGGTCATACCGTCCGCATCCGTCACCTTCATCAGCACCCTGAACTGCATGTTGGGTTGATTGTCGTTGTCGTTGTTGTCAGTGGGTGATGTTTTTTAGAGCGGCAGTGATTGATGTGTTGATGTATGCAAGGCGCACCAACGGGCGCGGTTGCCACGGCAGCGAGCGGCAAACGGGCGAGGAGAAGGCGCACGGTCTCATGTTGTTGCTTGAGTTGCTTACGTAACGTAGGCAAAAACCTAAACCATTCTCCGGAGGCAAAATTGTGTGCTGGCGCATGGTCGCAATAAAAATACGTTTCTGAACTTTTGGGAAAGGCGGCAATGGACGCAAACAGACCAGAGCATCGCATAGCACTGAGAACTTGCTGGGAGAAGCACACTGTAATCAATGTATTGGAAAATTGCAAATTTGTTAGCCGACAGCCCATCAAGCAATTGGCTGAACTTAGCTTTGCATGCAAGAGAAAAGAAAGACAGGATAACAACTTATTGGGCTCCGACGCACACATTGATCAAGGATTTTGTTCTCACGTCGTGAGGGGTCACGGCGAGCCGAAGGGCTTCGACACACGCCTTGAAGGTCTTCTTGTCGGAGGAGGCCGCGGCGATCATCAGGAGAGTCTGGCCGTCGCCTGACCTTAGCACCACCTGCTCCGCCATCTGAGAACACGAGAGCAGAGAAGAAAAGACAAAACAATTGCATGGTAGAAAGCATGCGTTCTGTCACGTCAATTTATTCAGTGGCAGGATTTGTTGGCAAGACGCATCATCGACGCACAAGAGGGGAGAGAGATACCTATGTCGCAACACCACCCCCCATCCCTACCACACGCACAATTGCATTTCAAGTCGAGTCCCAATGTTAGCCGAACCTTGAACCTTCTGCCAAAACAATTGCCCGCGGAAACGGAAGATATCGTACTCCCAAAACAAACCAACATCAGACAAGAAATTAGAAACTGTACGACTTGCTGATTTTGTACCACCGTAGTCGGGGGCGGCGAGGGAGGGTTAGTGTGTCTACAACAGTCCTCCTGAACGACTTTTTCACAGGTTGGACGTAGGCGGCTGACGTTTTGTGAACAATTGTTAAAAAGATTAAGCCAACGCTTTCGCAACCACGGAGAACCACGGACCGGATGCTTCAAGATGTCCAAAAATGTGAAACAACTTTTCTGTGTCGCACGGACAAGAACGCGGAATCAACGCCCAGAAGTGTCAAAGGTGCATTTGTAGTGACGTGTCGCCAGCGTTCGAGATTTGAAAAGTACGTGGCAGCGTCTTCGTTGTCAGCGATGGAATAAACGAGTTGAAGTTGTTTGTAGTTTGTCTAGTTTCTTACACTCGGAAGTATCATTGACTTTGAAGTTTGAAGGGCGTTATTTCAAGAGATCATCTGACCCAGTAGGCTACCACCTCCACGATGAACAACAACACCTATTGCGCCCAATTCTTGGCTCGGCTTCCGATATATTCTCCTCGGTGAGGATCACGAAAACGGTACAGTCACGGGACCTCTCCCGACCAACACACGACACCAAAACCACGACAAAAAGAAGCAATCATACCACACCGGCGACGACAACGGCGACATCAACCGCAGAAGTGGTAGCAACGACAATAGCAGCAGCGGCAGCAACGACAACAACAGCCGAGCAGCAACAACATACACAAGACCAACCACAAAAAAACGACAACTACCACCCACCTCGGCCTCCGAAAAATGCGATTCAAAGGCTTTGACCACCTCCTTGAAGGCAGCCGCGTTCCCCGCAGCTGCCGCATGCATGATAAGCGTCGTC
>JBBMHQ010030335.1:0-17118 GCA_037834295.1 Postelsia palmaeformis
ACATACATTAAAACCCCATCGGTTTTACACTTCTATCCGTGCACGAAGAAAGTGCGCGTTTATTCTTGAAATGGGCGTCACCTGTCCGATACACTGCATAGGTGATGGCGTACTGCTGAAATGTAGTGCCAACGGTTGGCGTTGGCGTGCTGTTGGGTATTTGTAGACTCATCGCACGGTAGGTAGGGACTACACTTTTTGGCTCAACATTTTCCGACCAGTTGAGTTCTTAAAGTGTGACCGTATGACACTCATCACACTGGGTAGTGAGATAACACCCCCTGAGACAAATTCCAGACCCAGTTTCCTCCGAAGCATGGGGGGCGCACGACGAAAAATGGCTCAGGAAATATTTCGTCGGGAAGGTTGGACAGACGCTTCGCGTATTCAGCAAGCCCTCCCCATTATCGAGAAACCCAGGTTGAAAAATCGTCCGAGGGGGCGTGGTCTCATCACTCTAGTGTGATAGTCTTATACGGTGAGTGAGCAACCACCATTTAGTTCTGTTTTTTGACGATTAACAGTACATTAGTTTTAAGAGTAGCGCATAGGATAACTGGTCGGGTTACGCAAATAAACGTTCTGCGGAACTACGAATCGCATGGGTAAGTTGGTCGGGTTCCGCAAATAAACGTTCTTTGGAACTACGAATCGGGTCTCTGATACTGGGCTCTTTTTGTTGATAGCTTATAAAAAGGCACCACCCCTCCAAGGTGGCGTTGCTCTATACTGCACTAATCAGTTCAGGTTGGAGTGTTGCGGATCTGAAGTAAAAAAGGGAGCGAATCGTAGGGCAACGATAGTCTCTCTTTATCACTATGTAGACGACACATTCTGGCCAGAGTGAGCATGCAGAATTATGGGGATAGCACGCCAACGCCTACCGTTGGAGCTCCACTGGAGCAGCAGTAGACGTACCATGATCTATGCGTTGGGAAGGTGACGCCCATTTCTTCCAAACGAAGTCCTCACGAGCACACGCCTCACAGCTGCCAAGCCTCTGGAATATGTATGACGTCCACCACACTATCACATCCGGACACTCCTCTCACACGTGGTGTCCAGATCAGCTATTATTAGTAACCGAACACCTCAAGTGGTGAGAGCACCCACATGCTCATCCCTAAAATACACCAATGACTAGAGGTACCCGGAGCGCCTCGCAACAAAATGACGTGCTGCATTTACCAGGTGCCTGGTATGTGTGATTATTAATAGTGTACATGTTTTTGAGACCAGAACTCGCAGGAATGTGGCGCAACAACGGAGGGAAGGAGCGTTGTCAACTCAACCTGAGCTCTCGCCAAGACACGATCGGAGCCATCCCAGGATAAGCCGACACAGAATATACACAGTTGGCCGGGGACAAGTTGCCAAGGCAAGACTCCGCAACGAGCTCATATAAACTCGAGAAAGCAACAACGACGATCCTGAAGCAGGGTCCACGACATGAAAGAAACCATGATGAAAACAAACATATCGGCCTTAAGACAAGCCAAGATTGCGCCGCGCGCGTGGAAGCGCATCGAGTGGAGGTGGGCGATGAAAAAAAATAGATGTGAGAGAGAGTCCAGCACTGCTCCTCCTGTCTTTTAATTGCTGCTTCTTCGGTCTGCCACTCGGAAACTGGAGGCACTGCCAACCAGGGAGTAACACAATCTTACCGACGGAGACGGTCACGAAACAACCACCCTACCGACGGAAACAGTAACGAAATAACCATCCTACCGACGGAAACAATCGCCTATGGTATGATGCAACCGAACCAACACAACCAAAGACAAAACTCGCGGCATTAGCCCCCCCCCCCCCCCCTCCACGTGTCGTGACGTGACAGTAGGCGACAAGCGGGTGTTATTCCAGCTTGAAAGCCCTCCTCCCTCCTCTCCAACAAGCTTCACCAGCAGCAGCGACAGCCAAGCCGGCTCATCGCGCCACGGCTGGTATTTTGCAGAAGAGCTAAACCTGACAGAGCACCCATCAACCAAGCAAAACGTTGCAACCAAGTGCAAAGAAAGCAGGCAAGCACTTCGACAGAGCTGAAGGTACAAACGGAGGAACCCAGCAACCGGAAGAAACGCCCTTCATGTCACTTAGGCCTGCACAGCGAGCGTCGCGAAGTGGCCGAAAGCAGCGGGAGGACGGAAATAGAGACGGATATCGTAGCGTTAATACGAGCTGGGTCAGCCAAGACCCCGTCGATTGAAGGGGGTCGGCCATGCAGCGCCCATTTTACGCAGGTGGACGTGATGATTCCTGTTGGCAGGTTCGTTATTTACCAAGCATAGCGCAGCGGTACGTAAACCACGGAAATCGAGTCCCCCGAACCCCGACGGGAGGAGCGTCACGTCCGCGCCAGCACCAACGAACCAACAAGGCATCACTATTCGAGCAGTTCATGCATATCCCGACCACCGAACGAACAATATAATACATGCATCCTGCATGCGCTTTGTGCGCGCACCTTGGCCGGTCCGTTCTTGGGGGCCGAAGAGCCCTCCTGGAAGCCGTTCTTGAAGCGGCGGGGGAGGGTCTTCATGTGGCTGTTTAAGGTCAAAGTGAGCAGCAGCGACAGCAGCAGCAATGAGGAAGAAAACGAGGAGGCGCGTGTCACAACGAGGGACAGGGGGGAGGCTCAGTGCAGGGGTGAGGTTCAGACTCGTTGCATGGTAACGTACACATTGTTCGAGGAAACAGGGGGGGGGAGCAAATGCTATACGTTGAGGCGCCTTTCATCGCCAGTACTGAGGTAGGCTACACGCACACACCACCACCAACCGACAAAAGTTCCTATTAATAATACGACTCACGGCTTACAACTTCGTCGGCCATCGAGGTCCCCCCCCCACACCGCTTGTTCAGCTTTGGCACAAGCGCGACGGAACAGAGTCCCCTCCCTCGCTGCAGAGAAAGGACGCCTAGAGTAGGCCATCATACACGTGCAAGCCCCCAAAAACGAGAATCTCGTGTGCAGTCACACCCCGCTTTTTTATTGGGAGCCCAACAAGGGTGCACGCAAGACAACCGTCTCTCTTCTTTTTACTCGACCCACAGATCAAACACCCAGCACCGTATGCGAAGACCTGAACCAACGCTACGTTCGGCGGCACAAAACATACCACAACACAACTGCCGCGCTCTTCTTTTCAAAACCACCACCAACAGCAACGACAACACCAGTCCACATATCATCGATCGGTGGCGTCACAAACTCTATTACTACCGTATAAAGTAAATATACTAATATCACGTAGCTTGTCCCCCTCGGAAAGCGGATAATACCCTTCTAAAGAGGTTGAACCCCTCTTCCCCCCTCCGGCAAGTTATCTCTCTTTCGCACAGCCGTGTTGTGTTGTATGCATCGACTTGGCCGAGCTTGCACAAACTAGTTCGAATCAACTTGACCCGAAACAATCTCTCACTCTACCGCAGCAACCCCGACCGCCTATTCAGGCTGCCGGAATAAGGCTGTTTCGGAAAAAGCTGTTCGAGCAATTTGACTCCGAAGAAATATTTTCCTCAATCAACCTTTTGAGGACTGCGGTCCCGATTTACGATTTAGGGACAAGCCCCACAAGTTGTAAGTAGTTTGTCCTCCAAACGGCACCGCAGTCCTAAAACAGCCTTGACCGCCTTGCCACGATCTCGGAATGAAGCTGCTATATTGTCAAAACTTTGTTGAGAGCATTTTTCGCGATTTCGTCGGAGCTCGGCCAAGTTGCATAATAGCATATCACTTGAATACAGTATGGGTACGCCAAAAAGAAACACGTACGTACCTACGAAATCTGAGCAGGCCCTATAATAATAGTATTATTGAAGCCATCCTCATCATAACAACCTTGAGTTTTTCACGATCCCATACCCAGTGGGGCTATAGTGACGAGCTCGCCGCTGAGCACATTTTCTTCATCCTCCTTCCTTGGCGTGCCAACGAAACAATAAAGCGAGCCTGCTTGGTGTTCTTGATTGCAATACGTAGGTTATTGCTTTTTCGTGATCCTATACTGTACACCACTCACCCACCTTCAGACTCCTTGTCGTACATTTTTGTGACCACGGCAAGGAAAGGAACTACTGTCGCTAATACGGGGGGACCATAGTAAACACAGTGTGACCAAATATTTCGAGTCAAAATAGGGAAATATATAGGTTTTGGTATTTGCCGTAGGTCCTACTTAATATGGTCCCCCGTCATAGCACTTCTAGTACTAATACTACAATTTCAACTGTTGCTACATGATACCAGGTAACTACTATGAATACTATTACTACTACTGCGTGTACTGCTCTGTACTATTAGGATTCATAGTGCTTCTTGAAAGTGTACCCACGGCTTCATCGGTATCATACTGACAACTCCGTGACCTCGGGGCGCGTCGGTTACAAAACTAGCTCGTACCGCATGCGTCCGGTGCCCTGCGTGCGGCGGCGCTTCGCCTTGTCGCTCCAATTGACTGAACAACAACAAAAAAGGCAGTGGCAGCAGTGGAAGGGAGGCAAGAGACACGCGATGAGGATGGGTGACACTTGGATGCTCGAGCGTTCCGACCTACCGGAATGCTCCCTGCGACGAAAGGAAGACCGACGGAAACGACTCAGAACGACATACAGTTTCGTATACGACCCCTCAGTCGCATTCAAACATGGAGAACAACGGAAACGACCGACGGGAACAAACCCGAGCAGCATACCTTGTCCTTCCCTAGGTTGCAAACAATACAGCGCGGAGACCGATGGAAACATCCCAATGCCGCGCATCCTGTCCCACCCTGAGAGGGCTACAATTCGACCCGCAGCGTTACACTACAAAACAATATGGAGACCGAGCAGGAATTCCGCGCACGCGTGAGGTACACGAGATCGTGGAGACCGACGGAAAAACTCATAGCAGAGCCTTTAATCCAACCCCGAGTTACAATACAGCGTGGAGACCGACGGAAACAACTTGAAGCAGCGCACCTACAATCCCACCCTCAAGTATCAAAGCACCAAGGAGACCAACGGCAACTGCGCGTACTCAAAGTCGCGAATAGTATCCACCCCTGAGTAAAATGCTACCAGGTATATTACAGCATGGATCTCGACGGACATACCTCAGGGCGACGCAATTCATCTTGTTGTGGAGCGACGCACAAAACACCAAGGCCGGCGGAACCTACTCAGACTGACGGAAACAACTCACAGCGGCGCATCTTGGCGGCCGGGTAGCCACAGGACGCGCAGACCTTCTTCTGCTTGTGGAAGGAGGTGCGGCCGCAACGCCGGCAGGCCGTGTGGGTCTTGGTATGCCTCTTGCCGAACGAAGCCGTTCCCTTCGTCTGCTCCCCAAAAAACAATCAAACAAAAGCAACACGAAAAAGCAAAAGACAAAAATACGAACAAGACAACCAGGCAGAAAAACGAAAAACAGACAACGCCAAGATAGACCGACCAAACGCCCCACAAGGCAATAACGAAGACAAAAACGCAAGACCGACGGGAGGACAAACAAAACACGACAGACATACGGACGAACCGACGGGGAAAAAAGAAAGCGGAGTCAGTGAACACTGTGTGCGCAAGCGGTAAAAGAGACAAATATCTAACTGATTTGAAAACGTTCTTGCGGCCACGCCTCTGGACTAGCGGTACTCGTCCATACTATTATTAGCGATTCGCCCATCATGACATATCGTGGCTGTTTCAGCCTGCCATCTGTTTACACGTGACATATCATCTACAGATAGATCTACCGACAGATCCAATAGATCCTAATCTGCCTCTATGAGATGTTCATTCTCTGTGCAATACAGATTCAACCCAGAGAAGTGTTTCACATCACGCAGAGCATCCCTAGAGCTCCCACCCGGCACATAACTCAGGTCATTCGGATCAGGGATCTATCCATCTGCTCTGACAGATCTGGAGCATGATTCATTATATTATTTGGCCGAGGTGTGCATCTTTTTTGGACGTTGAAAGCGACGAACGAGTACACACAAAGAAGAGGGCGAGGTGGGGAGGGGGGGGGTCGTTTTGATGAACGAGTACATACAGAGAAGAGGGCGAGGTGGGACGGGGGGGTAAACAAGAAGGTTTCGTGACCCCGGGTTCGTACTGTCGTACACTGCTTGCTGAACAGCACCAGCACCAGCACCAGTGCCTTCGTACGTGAAGCAGGGCTGCAAAACTTCACGTAGCAACTTTAAGTATTAGTAATATGTTGGCCCCAACAAGGATGCAGGTAACTAGCTCTACAAGGACTACAATGCTAAACGGGTCGTCGAGCCATCAGGAACGCCGTTTGAACAAAAACTCTATCAATAGAGTGAACATAAAGTGTAAACACCAAACTCCAGTCGCAGCCACCGGTGCTGCGTACAGGGAGCGTTAGCAGGTTGGTCAGCGGGCCAGACAGAAACAATTCAGCTGATACCCCCTATCGGTCCTTACGTTTTCTCACGAGACCAAGTGGGTTTGGCGTTCACAATTTCAGACGCCGGGGGGCTACGCATGATCTAATATCGCGTATCAGACTACATTTCCGCTCCCGGTAACGTCTGTCACGTTGCACTAGACACTCGATAATAATACTGGTCAACACCGTACCGGTATACCAGGTGACCTGTACCTTGTACCGTATACGTTATCAACTGCGGGTCTTACGGGGAAACACATATCAGTAGTAATAGTAATCAGGACCAAATGTGCTTGGCAAAAATAAAGGAATATATAGTCTTCGTGTACATCATGGGTGCTGACTACGATGCCCCCCCGCGTTTCAGTATACCACGTATGTGGTATGTACAGATGTACCATGTACTGCTGTATACAGCCGCCAAAGAGTCTAATGCCAGGCACCAAGTCATCCTAGATGCAGAACAGTACCACCGTCTGCACGGTAAACCGCTGTCGACAACGCTCTCACGTTCTTGGCGTTCGTCGTGACAAGAGACACTAGTCGACACAACCCTGGCAAAATACAATAATACCTTGCCATATCAACTGCGGGTAGTATGTGTGCCAACAATGACATGAAAGGTTCGAAGAAAGTACAATATTATACCCTGGTGTACGAGAGACGGGACAAGCGCTGGCAGGCCAGACACTAAGTTGTCAAAAAACAAACAAGCTCTCGCAGCCGGTGCACCACACGAGCACCGGAGCATCGACAAGTCCCTCACGATTGAAAACCCAATGCAGAACCAACTGCTCGCACGTGTGCAGGGACAAAGTACATGGAATTAGTGTGTGCAAAGAGGTTTTCAGGAGAGGTACTACACGAACATCTAAATGCAAGAAAATATATCGTTGCTTGGCCCACCCAAACCGAAGCTTTCTGCACCAGCAGAGCCCAACGTAACCCAGGGCCTCAGCTGATACCAGCAGCTGAGCTATCGCTTTGCCCCCCGTCCATCCACCAATACGGTGGTTCCCACTGCTCTTCCAGGCCACTCCTTGGAAGGCTCGTCAAACAGGCCGGCAAACCTTAGTACGCCACTCCGTGCCGCAATCGGCATGGCGCGAAGGAGGTGCATTCCGCTTTCATCACATGCACATCACACATCCTGGATTTCTAGAGGCCTCTTCCCAAGCCGGGATCGGCTGGAGTGACACACAGCAGAGGCTTTGTTCATCGACGTGTTTCCGTGTGTGCCTCTCCTTGCCCGGGCCGGATAGCAGTAGGATTGCCTCACAAAGAGAGAACCTATGGATGGTCTCATCCAACTCACGACGCACCAGACCCACCAGATCAGGGAAGCGCCTACGGCATCATGCAATTATCATAAGCCACTCACCATGGTGCTGCTGGGGAGTGTTAGGCAAGAAGATCTCTCCTCTCAAAGCCTTGCCTGTCACGACTGCTGGAGCTCGCGCGCCCAGGACGAGGTCGAGGTTGTCCACTCAATATACGCCCCCTTTGAAAACACGCCTCTATATTTCATTCCATTTTTTGCTCGTGGCCTACCCCACTCCACACAATACCGACTGAGGCTATTACCAAGGTGTGTGCACGACGGAGCGCTCACAAGCGTACCGGTCGAGTGGTTCGGGTTCTGCGAAGGACAGGTTGATCTTTATGAGAAGTGTGTCCTGGATGTGACTAGTAGGGAGAACTAACTATTGCCCAGCTTGATTGCGATGTCTTCGACGATGTATATGCTGTTCTTCGAAATCACTGGTCTCTCTGTTCTCAACGCGCGATAGCTTTGCTTGCTTGCTTCTGTGGCACCCGGCCGTGCCCCAAGCTCCGTTCGCTGGTGACTTGCAGCAACTCTCTGCGAATTGCTATGCCTGTAACGCTAGTTTGATGCTGACAAACACCGCCAATGAAAGTTCCGGGTCTGTACTGAGCGAGCCAAAGAGTGGACTATTTACGGATGCTCTGCTTGCTGCTGTGCATGGTGGCGTTGTAACCAAATATGCTACTTGTCTTCTTGGACGCGTCAAGACCTCTTTTGACATTATTATACCAGTTTTAGGGTTATGAAGGGGCCGGTCAGCGGTCAGTCAAGGGGTCAAAGCGCGGTCTTGTAGCATATCTGCTTCTAACAGCGACGCTTTCACTGCTGTACCGGTATTGCGTCGTGTGTCTGGAGTTCTCTATGACTGATCCCGATCTTACCCTTCACCAATCAAGGGCTAGCTGCTGCAATTCGTGTGGTTATGTAGTAGTGTGGCCTGAACAGAGCAATTAGCATCGTACGTCCTGATTTTTTCCTCGAAAATCGCCTTACTAAAAATGGTACCCTAGCCTAGGTCTAGTTGGCCGTCTGTGACATGCTTGATGAGCCGTCTCCCGTCTCCTGACATGCCCACTCCGTCCTGTCCGTAAATACGACGAGCGTTTTATTGGAATAGACATACACAAATGATCGTCATGTTTCCGGACATTTTTGTCATGGTCAGTGCAGTCATGATTATCTCCACGGAATTACCACCGGTGACCGAGCAACTCTGGCTTTTGCCCCGGCGACTATTAATAGCTACATTACCGGATACCAGGTGCCTCTCTGAAATATTGATAGCAGTACAGCAGTAGTACGTACACAGACCGATTTTTTTACTGATTGCAGTTTTTCCTCTGGCTTAACCCCTTTAGAAGCCCAGTTCCGTTTTGGGGACAACTGGGGACAAATTACTTGGAATTAGACTCGTCTGTCCCCAAAACGGGACTGGGGTTCTAAAGGGGTTAACGCTCACGAACAAACCACCACGGCACCAAATAAATGGCAAACGCAGTTGGTCTATACGCGATTCTCCTCCGTCCATTTTTGTTGTCGTTGTTGTTTTTGTTGTTGATACCCTTGATGCTCGTGATACTCGATACCGTTACTCGCACTCATACAGCAGTTATGTCACCTGGTACTCGATATGTCCATCTACTCTCTTCGTACGACTCTCCCGTGTTCTTAAGTACGGCTTCCCACTTGATGCATGTAAAAAACTACTCGCTACTCGTACCTCGTACAGGTTAATCATGACCGTGGGTACCGAGGACGTCGAAATGAAGGAGGAGGTGGTTGCCGAGGAGGTAACCGCCCCGGAAGTAACCGAGGTGAAGGAGATCTCCGTGCTTGACGCCCTCAAGGAGGTGCTCAAGAAGGCCCTCATCTTCGACGGCCTCCGCCGCGGACTCCACGAGTGAGTAAAAATGCTGTCAACTTTATAGCACTGCAGTCCCATCTTTGCGGCTGACCAATCGAATTCTAAGTAGTTTGTCCCCTACTCGGGACTGCAGTCCTATAGTTACAAGGGTTAATTATAACCCTCTTGCGACTTGGAACCTTTGGCTGGCTTGTCGCAAACTACTTACTAATGGACCAGTCTGTCGCCAAAACGAGACTGTCGTCCAAGAGGGAAATAAATGGGCGGTATAAAAAGTGACGATCTGAGCGACAGCCACCGCTGCGTGATTTGGGGAGTGATCTTCTACAACATGGTGTCCGAATTTCTATGGTTGAAGCGAGGAGTCGCACGGCACGGGCGCAGGGCGCAGGCAGGCAGCATCATCATCTCATGTATTTAGCTGTACCGCTGGGTGCTCACGCCGGTCGTGGTCGGTTGGTAGCACAAAAAGACATGGCTGGTCGGGTTGGGATCACTACACACCCAAGGGGCCTGATGGCTTATGGCTGATACCTGCGACAGCAGTCCGGCACACCGAGTACCTGCCCGTTTCCGCGCAACCCCGGCTTATTATCCTCCCAGTAGCTAGATAATAATTTTTTATATGAGCACCCTAAACACGCTGACGGACACGGGCCGGTACGCGGTACTACTGCTGTGTTGTGTACTTGGAAACCCGCTGCTGGTTCCATGTGCAGTACAGCACTCCCTCGGGGCACCTATAAAATCGAATATAGTTGTGCCAGTCCCTCTATAGTACCGGCATCATAATGCGCCAGCCAACAACACCGGCACTATTATAGCGGCAACCGGCACTTTTCACCCTGCACACTGCGACACTGGTCAATCCCATCGGTACCACGCGGTTTCGCAAGCTCTAGAACGGGCGCCCGGCGCTACGAGTATAGAGAGACCACCATTTCACTGAGAAAACGGGCACCAAGAGATTCGAGCTGAGGTTTACAGGAACGGAAGTAATCGAGCAAGGCGCGATTATCTTCAAGTTTTTGTAGAACGTCCCTCTGAGTACTGCTGGAAAGGAAGTTTTTTTCAAGAACTCAAGGCTCGGTTAGCACCCAAGCCCCTGTTTCCCACTATGTACAAAGCACTTTTTACATGCACGTATATTACACACACGCAGTCTAACCCTTTTAGAACTGCCCGTTTCGAGGACAAACACGTATAGTTGTGAGTAGTTAGTCCCCAGAACGGGAATGCAGCCCTAAAACGATTAAACAAATGCTATCTGGCATCTCGTTTTTGATGTTTCTCTGTTGCTCATGATTTGTAACCAGGTACCAGGAGCGCTTCTATTGGGGACCAAATTAAAAAGGGGACCTACGGTACACACAAAAACCTGAATATTTCTCTATTTTTACTCACAGTGTTTGGTCCTACTTACTATGGTCCCCCGTATTGGTTGTTGTTGTTTTTTCGCAAGACGTTTTTGATCGGTCAGGCGCAGCTGGTCGGGTTGCCGTAGATACCATTACGCGATTTTGATCTGATGCGGTATGGTCTCAGTTGACAGCTGTTACACTCTAAGAGGTGCTTCTATTTCTGGACAGAGCGGTATAGAAGTGTGTGTGAGATAGGGAGGTATTCTGACTCCCGCAAGGGTTTCCGCGTATCATACGACTGCTGCCTGGCTGCTAAGTCCACATCGAGGCTGATGAACTTATTTATTCCTGTAGCAACCAGGCGGCGACCGTAAAGGATACAAGGAAAAACCATGGAGGAGTCAAAGTACCTCCCCCTCCTGTGCACTTCGACTTAGTTTACCGCCCGTCTAGAAAGGGCAGCACCAGCCTAGTGTAACAGCTGTCAAAATGAGACCATACCGCATCAAAATGCGCTCGTGCGGAGAGAGAGACGGCCTAGGGGAGTGGCGCAAGAACAAAATGAAAACGATACATCATGCGGTATTGTATCTGACGCCTATGATACAAAATATTCCGACGTTACTGAAATATCTGCAAGATACTGCTGTACGTACTCGCTGTGGTCCAAGATTACTGCTGTATGTCTTCCGTAGTCTGAAGGTGAAAATTGTCGTAGGCCAAGAAAATTGATTGAGGGAGACGAAATGGATGCACTTTTAACCCAAGGGTCGACTGGGAATTTGATTCGAGTCCTGGTGAGCGAACAAAAAAAACTCGATTCTTGTGTCGACACTCGGTCAAATATCCAAATACGGGCAACGGGATGGGCACAAAAAAAAACCCGATCAAGTATGCAGCCTACCAGCCACAGAACTACCATCATGACAACAGCAGTGCCACTGCTGCTATCGCCTGATATTGGCAAGCAGGAGCATCGTACGCACAAATATAAAGGCGAAGCAGCTTCAGCAGGTAGCAACACGGCCGAGGACGAGGTGCTTCTTCTCATTCGTCTCGCGTATAGAAAAAGGTGCTGCTGATATTGGTGCGCTCTATACATACCAGGTAGTAGTGCAGCAGCACGACCGGTGCACGGCAGGCACACAGCCCTGCCGGCGCCACCGCGCCCAAGCGTTGCGCCCCAAGCACGCTGGGAGCCCTACTTGGATGATGCTTGGCAAATAGGCCGCGGAGACCTCGCACCGCCGTGCTTTTTCTCTGCTGCCGCGGCGTTGGGTGTGTGAGAAGGTCCTGACTCTGTAAGATATAACTGTAGCGATAACTGGAGAGAGCTGGTAGATGAGATGATAGATAAGTGAACGGAAGGGGCTGGGTGCGGGGGGTGGTGATGATCGCTTCCCCTCTGCATACCTGGCACGGAACTGTCTGCTTTGACCCCAAAACGTGCCAAAAAATCGTCGGGTTTCATGTTTTAAGTTCTCGCTCCGTGCTCATTGGTTAGTAACAACAAAGCCGGCAGGTTCAACGACTTTTGCAAGCCGTAGCCCCGGTCGATAGTTGTATTCGCCCGAGAGTTATACTTTTACGTTTCTTTGTACAACGGTCGATAGTTGTGTTCACCCGAGAGTTATACTTCTACGTTTCTTTGTACTGCACAACGTTAAACAATGCCAGGTAGTATTTTTGTAAGCTCTTCAATGTTGCGTTTTGCGGGTTTCCAAACGTCCGACTTTTATGTCTGTGTTGCTGAACTACGGAGGGGGAGTAGAGAGGTGGGAAGTTTCCATTAATCTTTGATTTTGGAAAAAGTGTTTTTCGATTCGGGGATGCAATCTGGGATGAGACAATTGAATAAATAAAAGTACAAACTCTTGTGTTTCGTACTGGAAATAGAGTTGTTTTTTACTTTCCCGAGTTCGGGCACACGATATCGACTTGGAGTACGTAATCCTCCCTCGAAAACGTGGGTACAGCTTGGTTCTGAATGGGATCCAAATTCCCCCATGTGCCAAAATATGATGGGACTGTTTTTCAATGTGATGGCACCGCTTCCCTTTATTTTTATATATCCTTGTGCAGGTGCGCTAAGGCGCTTGACCGTGGAGCCGCCCGCCTCTGCTGCCTGGCTAAGGACTGCGACAACCCGGAGTACGCTCAGCTCGTACGCGCCCTGTGCGACGAAGGCGGCGTGCACCTCATCATGGTGAGAAGAATGTTTTCCGTCTCTATACTTCTCACTCGAGTTGAAACCCCGTTTTAATACCCGTCATGGCAAGAAAGCCTCTCATCTCCCTCCCGAGAATTGAAAATCCGTCATGATACATTCATCATGTCGAGAAACCTGCCGTGTGGCTTGAATTGAAACGCCTTTGTGATGGCTCCCGCTATATATGCAGGAGCGGCCTGCGCAAAAGTTTGTGCAGGACGTGTGTCGTCAATTTTCAACCTTGCACGTCGGCCCTGATTAACCCGACCGCAGGACTCACCCTAACCCCAACCCTTGAAAGGGCTCGAGGTCGGCAGGGGCAGTCACGCGGCTCCGCCGCGTGCTGAGCGCTGGGTGGCCGAAAGGCCCGCCTTGACAAATTAGACCCGCATCCTGCACAAAGTTTCGTGCTGGTCGCTCCTGCACATGAGTCGAGTTCTTCATGATGCTCTCCATGGCGAAAATAACGCCTTCCGTCTCCTTTGACTCGAACTGAAGTCCCGTTTAACCGATCGAAAGTGCACACGTGCGAAGCTTGGAACCAACAGTTGATTCACATGTCTGCTCCTCCTTGCGGTGTAATGCAGGTGGACACCCGACTGGAACTCGGACAATGGGCTGGGCTCTGCAAGATCGGCCCCGAGGGAGAGGCAAACAAGATCGTCAAGTGCTCTTGCGCTGTGGTGAGAAGATAGTGTCGTATTGGTGCTCCATTTTGTTAATTTTTTTGAGATCTTTTTTTTTTCAGATTTTTGTTCCGAAGGATTCTGTAATCTTCCATGTCAAGGGCGTTATCATTAATTACCTTGCCGTTCTCACAGAAAGTAGTACATCGCCGTCATTTAGTATTTGGCCACAAGGACGGTCTCCAATAATTGCGGAGTAGAAGAATACCTCCAGAAAAATATGTTGTACTTTGTCGCGTTCCAAGTGAGAGGCCGAATCGCACACACGAGCAAGAAATATTTCAGGTGTAATCAAGGTATGTGCATACTAGGATAGCGGCAAGGGTAGCGGCTACACTTTTTCATGTATTTCACTCGTACGTGTGGGCGTTCGCAAAAGCGGCGTTATGACTAACTTTCAACTATGCATATCCTCCCACGCTGCGTCGCGTGGTGGCATCAAATTCCTTCAAGTTGGTACATGCGCCAATATTAGCGTATTCATGGCGTACAAAAACGTGTCGAAAATTATTGAATCGTCTGAAACCCGCACGCTCCGTAAAACGCGCAGTCAAAGTATCACGTCAACTAAGAAGTTTCGCACCAAGCTTGATAATATTATTATTTGTAGGAAAAAATAGATCTCAGTACGAGAGTAGCTTTGTTTTCACCTACTTTTCGTAGTATATCCGCCTCAACCGCTTTGGAACTCTCCCACGCCAGTCCGACGTAGTTCTCCCGCGAAAGCACGGTTCCAGTTCTAAATGCAGTTGCTACAGGGCAATAATCATCATGGGATCCCAACCCTGAATTCACGCGTTTCCTTTTCCCGTGCATGTGTTCCATTTCCCCGCTGTCCCACTTTTTAACGCCTCCCCTTTATTTACCCGGCATGTGTGTGTTTGCTCAAAGGTGACCAACTACGGAGAGCAGACCCAGGCGCTCAACGTCCTGCTCGAGCACCTTAAGAAGGGTAGCGACTAAAAGCCTCGGCTGCGTGCTTGCTCGCTGCCTCCGATAACAGTTGTAGCGGTCGTGGCGTCTTTTCCGGGATGGGCTCTACTGCTGTTGTTGTGGTCTATAGCTGGTACGCTGCAGCTAGTCGTGGTCTCTACGAGAAGAATGGCGGCTCTTGAGGAGTGGATGGCGGCTGGTATATACAGGCTTGCTTTCTGAAGTAGTCGGTGTAGTCGAGTGATCTCTCGGAGCTAATAATTGGTCTTCTTCCACTTTTTTTTTTTTCGCGAGTCCCCCATGGGGAGGGCTCCCTGGGTTTTTCCGTGTCTGCCAACTCCTGCAAGTTCTGTGTCCTTGTTGTCGCCGGTTGGCGACATGACAGACACGACACGATGATGATTTCACCGCTCGAGAGGTATTGCCACATATCAAGACCTGATGCACTAAAAATCTTGGTACGCATAGCGTCTTAGACCTGTTGTGGACCACTATTTATATACCAGGTACTTCGTATAGTACACGCAGTAGTACCCACAGTTCAATCCGCCGCAATGACTTTGTTTTATTTTCGCCTAATAATGCACAAAACGGTTGTCGCGGCTGCGGGATGGTAATGATGTGATCCTTCCACTATATTGCCGTCGTCGTGACTAGTTTTTGGCTTCGCGCGGGACTCGCGGGGGATACTTTGCTACTGCCTGAAACAGACGTATGCTATCTGGTGTGTTTATCATTCCCCGTTAACCCCGCCGTCAATGTTGATGAACGACTCTTCGTGACGTTGGATAATAAACCTCGAACTACCAGCTCCCCAGTTTACTGAGGTCTCATTAGTCGAGTAGCCCCAAACGTGTCCGCAATACCTCGCAA
Source organism: Postelsia palmaeformis (assembly GCA_037834295.1). Classification (NCBI taxonomy): domain Eukaryota; class Phaeophyceae; order Laminariales; family Laminariaceae; genus Postelsia; species Postelsia palmaeformis. Next base: position 15,654 of record JBBMHQ010030335.1, read on the forward strand.
AGAAACAAAATGAGTCGGTACACCCGTGGATTTACGCCAATTAACGGTATAGAAAATGAAGTTATCTATTTTATACCAGGTATAAATCAATACACCAAGCAAAGAGAAAACGTTTTCTGGCCCGGTATACCGTTTCCTATCGAACCACACAAGCCGCGGAAACCGCGGAAACGAATGTATGCCTTTGGATACGAAGTGCAAGTTAACTCAAGTCACAGCATGGTGCCAACTGAAAATATTTTTCAGTAAAAACGCGGAACATGCAACAAGATGAAAATGCAATATCAGCAAGCCACCAACGGGATCACTTCAGTCCTAAAGCAAACGCGTCGCCGCAGCTGCTCACGTTGACACGCGTAGAGGACGGGCGTGTCAAAAAAATTCAAAATCTTGCGGGGCGAGTCGGATCGGGTGAAAAATACATGTATCTCTCGGGTCGGGTCGGGTCAAAGGAAATTTGAAATCTCACGGGTCGGGTCAAGAGGTTTTGAAATATAACCGGTTCGGGTCAGGAGGTTAAAAATGTCACGGGTTGGGTATGACCCGTGGGATACGAGTCATTCGTGGGTCGGGTCGATATGACCCGCGATTTTTTCCCGGCCGACCCGCGGGTCTGGCCCACGGATCCGTATTTTTGCTGACGTGTGCAGCCACCTGCCGGAAGGCCGCCTTTGTCACCCGCGGGTCCGACATTGTACAGCACGAAATACTCACCGTTTCCCGCCCAAAGGCTTCTCTCGTGCCGATACTTGAACATCCGAGAGCATATCATAGCTTATAGAAGGATCACACGCGAATCCCGGGTCGGAAGTAGTAGTATCCTATTATTGTGTCCATGTTCACATCCATCCTTTTCCACGAAAAAAAGGCCACTCTCATGCAGGTTGGAACAACGAAAACAAGACATGACAGCTGGAGGCTGCACAGCTAGGTCGTTCGCCGGGGTGCCAGCAGAAGCCATCGGGTCAGAGCTATAGGGTCGACTCAGGGGCCGGGAGGAATCCGCCCGGCAGAGTGCGGGTGTGTTTTCCTCACTGCCATCATATTTCCGATCACCATGGTCTTTATTGAAGCGCGCACCACACAATGCTTCAACAAAATACAAAAAATCAATGAACCGAAGACGAACGAACGTGCGACATTTTCGGAAAAGTACAAGGGACCGAGGACTATCCAACCGACCAACGTACCAACGTTTAAATATTTGGACCCGTGAGCTTTCGTCGTTGACCCGTGAGATATGTCATGGGCCCAGTTGACTCGACCCGCATGAGACCTGTCTGTGTCTCACGGGTCAATCGGAAGGTGACGGTTCGGTTCGGGTCGGGTCGGGTCGGGTCACGAAGTGTTCAAAATCTCGCGGGTCGGGTCGGGTCGGGTCAAAGGGCTTTGAAATCTCGCGGGTCGGGTCGGGTCGGGTCAAGAGGTTTTGAAATCTCGCGGGTCGGGTCGGGTCGGGTCAACA
>JBBMHQ010030446.1:2115-17116 GCA_037834295.1 Postelsia palmaeformis
CATACGCTTCGGGTATCATGCGGACCACGAGCTGTTCGTAATTTTGGCATCGCCGTGTGATGGCTCAAACATTAATCGGTTTCGCTGTTGAAGGTTAAAATATCGAGTTTGTCCGGAGTCACATCGTGTAACAGCATCTTCTGGATATTAAGGACAGAATGATCACGGGCGTTTTCCGTACAAACAATGTTTTTGCGGGCTAGGCTAACATGTGGACAAAACATATTGCCAACAGTTTCCCCTATGAAGCTGCCTCAATCAGGTGGACTACGTCGAGAATAAATTGTGGTGAAACTTTCCCCACCACACCCCACCAGCGGCACACCGCCGTCGTCTATTTTCTGGGTCGCCTCCAGAGAGTCCAGATCTCGTTTTCAGAGTCGGAGCTTCCACGTCGCAGCCATTGTCGACACGCGGCAAGTCAGACATGTTTATCTTCTTGGAATACTCTGCTCAATCGCGAATGTGCTCCCAGACAACGGCGGCTGGGTCCCTGCTGAGGCGCACGCCGTGGAATACCCCGACGCGCACCCGCCCTCGTTAAGAAAAACCTAGCAGGAGCCGTGTTTCTCTCGTGGAATCGTGTTGATGGGCGGCTCTTCAGACACCACTAATTTCAAGACTCACAGCGGAAGACGGTCGACTGTGGCTGATGGCTCGAATTAGATGTTCACTCCGCGCCTGGGAAACCTATTGTCCGCTGGTAGAGCTGCCGTCGGTGAACATCAAACCGCAGCACAGCAGTAGTAGTGGGCGGCTATGAAATTACCCCATGACTAACCAAAACTCCGCCGAGATGTCCATTCAGCACAATGTTATTCCACAATGATCGGTCGACGGCATTTCTGGTTGTCTGAGAATACGTCGCTCGCTCCGAGGCTACGCAGCACCGGGCGCTGGTAACTACAACTTAGTACGATCCGATAGAATTTTCCATCAAATCCTGCCCCCTCGCTTCGTAACTGCGCAGATATCACACAATCATACGATACTCCGAGTGGAACCATATTATTTGTTTTATGTCCTGACTAATCTGCTCCAACCATATTGGGGATGTCTATCTCTTCTATCAGGACTACGCTGGCCTCTTTCGTTTGCCAACCATCAACCCGTGGAGTCTTGGTAGTCTGGTGCGGCTACCACAGTACTCCGTACCCCTCATTTGTTTGCCACCAAGCACGGTATCGACCACGCGGCCTTCAGTTCGTAGAGTCAGCCGGGATAGCAGAGTAAGGGTGTGGTGAAACTATTGATATGCCCTCCTGCCCACTGATCCGTGTTCATAGTCAACCTGTCCTGCACAACGAATGCGCCTCGGCGTGATGTTTCCGCGGCTCCAGTAGCCGTTTTATCCGGCCATTTCGGGGATCACGGAAGCCTCTCGCCAAGCGGTAGAGGGTGCTGGTTCGAACCTTTCTATGAAACGTATTGTGGGATTTTGGTGGTGCAGCTTAATCTCGCATGGTAACCAACTCACGCTACGCGTTTAGTGTCTTGAAATTTACATGCGCATCGTTGATGTAAATTCCTGAGGTGAAATGGCGATCAAATCGATGGGCTCAAATTTGGCGCAAATAACGGAACCATCGATGATATCGAAAAGCCTCGGAATTTGTTCCGCAAACCTCGCAAGCTGTTCGAGTTGGTCGCGAGACTATTGGGAGTAGGCAACAGCCATTCGCCGGACACCAGTCCCTCCAGCAGACGCGACTGCTGCTATCGTGTCGGCCCCGGTCCCGGCGTCGCCTGCGGTTGCTCCGCGTCCGAATCCAAATTGGGCTTCGGCGACCTTTGTTCACCCCGCCACCCGTCTCGAACAGCTGCTCTGTTTCACGCAAGGGGCTTTAGAAGCCAGCGCTGTGTTGAAGTCTACCCGCATTTTCCTGGATACGGGCAGCAGCTGCGCGGTGGACTCGCGGTATGAAGTTGCGTGCGCGCTCGGCTGGGTGGCTACCATGGTGCCTCTTCGCCTGGGCACCGAGGCATGGCCCCAAGTGTTGGAGGCCGCAAAATAAAAAGGCGACAATCGTTCCGGCCGGCCCCTCCCCGACGTACCGCGAGCTTGGAGCAACGCTGGTTTTGGTATGGACCAATTTAGACCTTCTCCTATCCCATGCCATATTTCTGGAGTCGGAGCACTGTGTTCTTGTCCACGGAGCATCCGAGGTGGGGGGCTTGGGAGGCCTGTGCATCAGCTAGACGATGGGCACGGTGCTGCCGGGACAGACGGGTGGAAGGCACATATCGATGTGGTCGAGATCGCCGGTGGGGCAAACGCTCGTGGTAGTATCTCAGCTGGAGCGAGCGCGAGTGGGGCTGGCGGAGCCGGTGCGGGTGTAGTCGAGCAGCAACAACCACCAAGCACGGACGCACGGAGCAAGACCGACCGTGACTAACTGGGCTCACCACCAAGACGCACCTCCCCCGAGATGTTTCCTTCGGCCGGCGGATGTGCTTGCCCCACGATGTAGCGCCACAAGGGAGGTTGCCCGCTATAGCGCCGAGAAACTACTGAGCACAGACGGGTTGCAAGGAGTTATAGTTGTCGTGAGTCGAGGGATAATTGTGCGGGGTCTGGTACTGCTGTGCCCCTCACTCGATAAAAACGTCGAGCTTGGTGTGCTCGAGATACCGGCACTAGTGATCGACCACGACAATACTACCGGTTGAGTTACCGGCACTATTAATCGACCACGACAGCACTACCGGGCGAACGTTGTAGATATAGCTGCACGTGCTCTCTCGATACGGCGGTATACTCTCTCGCTTGTGACTGTTGACTGACTGGAGTGTATGATGCCACGGTGTCTGGTACTCCTGTGTGCTCTCACTGCTCTTTGAACACTGCTGTAAACGACTGATAATGATGGAGGTGTTTCCGCCCCGTCGGCGAAAATCGCCCGAGATTCTTGATAAATTTGTGCTTATCGTTAAATCTGCGTTAGTTTCTCCGACGATAAAGAAGAACTATATATTCTGGTCCAAATAGGTCCAAATAGCTATAGTCAATCGCAGGCGCGTAACCGAACGCCGCCCACGGTTTATTTTGTTCCCTCAACGAAAATCCGTTGATCTCCCTGTACTTTTCACCCGTGGCCCTTCTGACCTCAGTGTTTTCCGTTTTCCCTGGTGAAAGCGCTTGGGCTAGCCTCATGTGCCTACATGTCGTTTTTGGGTTCTTCCGAAAATCTCTCTGCATAATCAATGCCACATCCTCGCCTGCATATACATGCTAACAAAACTGCTTCTCCCGACCAAAGCGAGTAAGCGAGTGGATGAAGAACCCTTGCTTCTCATCCCCTGCTACTGAATGTTGCTTGAGTAAAGCCGCAACTTGCGGAGCTTTTAAGAACGAAGATCTTCTCTCTGGTACCCACTTGCCCCTGCTGTTATATGTGGGACCAAGTAACCCTGAACCGTGTCCCATCTCGCGTGTATTCCTACCGCTATCCACAGTTTTACTGCCTTGATCAAATACATGTTATTTCGGCTACTGAGTTCAGTGTATGATGCCACGGTGTCTGGCACCGCTGTGCCCTCTCACTCACTGCTCCCTTCATAAGGCGGTACTCACTAAACGGTAAGCGGCCGAGTCTATTCGAAAAGGTTGTGTCTCTACGCTGAAACTGGCGATGAAAGAAAACGAAGAGGGAGAAGGGCGGGACTCCATCCGCCGGGTCGGAGATCCGCGCTCGAGACTGTTGGTAGATCCGTACCTTGCCTTCATATCTGAGGAACAGAAGCAGGTCGGGGATCAGGTCAATCAGGCCGCACCGATGTTGGAGCACACACTGATAGACTTGCTAAGCGACAAGCGGTTGCTCGCACAGATGGCTGGCTCTCTGAATAAGCGTGTTTCTCTGACGCGAGGTATAGCCCCGTGTTCTCTGGCTTTCTATTCAATGCGTAGGTGTCATGATCTTTAATTTACAATAGGGTCGCACATCCTAAAGCTCCCAGCGTCTAAGGGTTTGGTATTCAACTTTCGGTTCGGAAAAACGCTTCGGGTCTCTGGGGAGGCACTGGTAGTGTTGGTAGGCCGGGACTGCCCAGCGATTTACACTTTCCGAACGGTTATGACGTACATCTCCGCCGCACCGCGGATTGAGTGGGATTTAACCGCCGGGTGGGTACCTCTTCCCCGCTGCTACGGTAAGGGGGGGGCGGGGCCAATTTTCTCTCTCCGCAGCCCGTACGACGGCGAACTTGCAAAGCTATCTGCTGATGGCAGAGCTGCCAAACCACTTCACGATGCACTCCTTTCGAGTGGGAGATTCGCTCAGGAAATCCGTTGCTGAGTGGGGAGAGCATGGAAAATGGTGGCTGGAAGAGAGAGTCAGTTGCGAAGAACTAAATCGGATCTGCCTCTAGTGGATAAGTGCAGGGTGGCAAGAACAAGCGCGACTAAAGCTACACGGATGCTAGCAAGCTACCACTGTCGCCAAACTTCAAAAAGGATTTTGCAGCGTGTGCAGGACTGGACTGAGCCATTGTCAAAAAAGTCTGGGTGGAACAACCCAGCCCCTGACCAATGATCACCTGCAGGTGCAAATCTAAGGAGGCGCAACGAGGTAGTGGGCGGAACCACAGGCCGGCGTAGGCGGCATCATCCGATCCAATATTTGAGTTAGATGATCCACGGTAGAGAACCCGAATACAACAATAAAATGGCAATCCAATCAATGGCCGCAAATTTGGCGCAAAAACTGGAAGCATTTATGATATCGAAATGTTTCGAAATATGTATCGCAACAAGGTCACTTCTTCTCGCTCTTGAAACCTAGGGAGTAGAGTTGGTCGCAATATTTATTTAGGCCATCGCACCCACCCGGCAGCAGGATTCGTAGTCTTATGCTCGTATGTCCAGATCATTTGTAGGTACTAACCCCGCGCAGAGTACGTGATACGCTAGTCCTCTCAGAGCGGAGGAAAATACCAGACGATAACTCCTGCCCGGCGCAGGAGGCCTCATGCAAATCAAATGCTCATATTGATTGATCCACGGTAAAGAACCAGAATGCAATAGGATTGTGATTTACTGGCGGGAACGATAAGTGCGAAGCTTCATCGTGGCCCATATGGGAATGATGCCGGCGGTCCCGTCAAACTTCGAGGAAGAACAACCGGACTGGTGTGGAAACGTGCGAGAGGCATTGGCCCGGGGCAAGCAGTGGAGCGAGGGGGGTAGACGTCTGGGGCAAAGTGTCGAAATGGGGGCCCGCCGTGGCCTCCGGCGGTGTTGGTACGTCTGTTCGGGCGATTCACGCAACAAAAACACTCGGCGATGCTATTACGGGGGAAGATAGTAAAAAAAGGACTTACGTTAAACACAAAAACCTATGTGCCATTTTTTACCTACAACATTTGGTCCTATTCACTATGGCCCTCCGTGATAGTTTTCCCCGTGCAGCACGCGGCAGGAGCGTGAATACCCCTAGTAGTATTTTGCTCCATTGGAGAAGCTTTCGTTGCAGGTTGGTTCAAGATATCCGCGGGTAAATCCCTCTTGTACGCTGAACTCTCGTTGTGGGGGCTAAACAGTTGGAAATAAACACAGATAGCCAGTAGGTTACGTACAGCGGTGTAGTACTAAGAGGATTGAGCCCGTTTGGCAGAAATGAAAGATCGCGTGGGTATCTGACCTGACCCGATCGAAACACGGGCGCACGCAATCACAAACGTCGCGCCTTCAAGACGTTTTCACGGCTCTTTCATACGCTTTCCCAGCGCTGCTACGTCGTCATCGCCAGGTAGGGGGCCACACCCGTCCTTTGAGTCGAATCAGCGGAGGCTGCTCGGGGGAACGGGGCCGTTGATGGCATCGATCGTTCGTACTTGCGCGAAGGCGAAACAAGGTTGCTGGAGAAGCGGAACGGGGTGGCGGAGGGAGCCCGCATCCGCTATCCCGATGGTGGCATCGGCTTCCTCTGTTTCCGTTGTTGCCGTCCCCGCCATATATTCAACTACCTGGTATTAAGACAGCACTCACGAGCATCGGAACGGCCGCCATGGTGCCGACGCTTGTGCTAGCTCCGCCTTCTGCCATCGCGACTGGGTCAACCTTGCCGGGGTCAGATGGTGTCATATCCACAAAAACAAGGTTGCCGTTTCTACAGCTGTATATAGCTACCACGCGATAGAATTGACGACGGTGCTGTTGAAATACTACCGTACATGATGGGCAGGCAGAAATCCGCTAGATATGATCAGGCCGTATGCCATGTTGAACGACTGGCATGAAGCAAGCAAGGCCAGTATAGTAGTGAAGGCTGAAATGAGGGCAACCAAAGATGAAAAATTATCTCGCTGCTGTCTTTCGCAGTCTCGGTTATCATTTTCCTGTTGGGTATCACGATGGGACGGATGCTGCTCTGAGCAAATGCATTTCTCTCTTTCGAGTACGGCGGGCGATGCAAGTCGTGGAGATTGACGGCAAGTCCAAAACTAACGAAGCAAGGTTCGATCTTCCGACGATTAATCTTCCCAACGTCTGTATGAGCAGACTGCCGTATGATTGACACCTTCGGAGCCTTTGCATCTTGAAGAACGGGCTCAGTGTGACTACAGTAGCCAGCATCAAAGTCGCTGCGCCTAACAACCATGAGGTCGTTGCTATATTAGGTTCCATTTTCAATTTGTAGAATAACAGCCAGCCGTGAATGCGCTGTCAACTGATGACATAATGAGATGAGACTATAGTCTACCCTCCTGGCACAACAGCATCTTGGGAATGTTGTACGGACACAAATGATGCGGGGGAAGGGCGAGTGTAAACCAGGGAAACTTGTGCAGCGGTATGCCCCACGCTAAAACGCAGTACGGTATACGAGGTGATTCAATGCTGCTGTGCATATCTGGTGCGAGCCAGAACCAACATCAATCAAAGGCAGAAAAAAACAGCAATGGACGTGTAGACTGACTGGTACGTCTGTACCGATATTAATATCCTAAAGGAAAAATAGAGTTGAAATCAGTAGGACACGTGGAACGACATGCATACACCCCGTACTCGAGAGCGGTACCAGATACGGCATACGAGGTCCTTCACTTATGCTGCGTATACACCTGATCTGAGCTAAAAACGCGGGGAACCATAGGCCAGAAATGACTAGAATCAATGTGTAGACGACTGACTACTCAACTGGTATAATGTAGCCGTAGGTAGAGCGGGCGTGTTTGAGGATTGAGGCTGGACACAAGAAACAGAAACAAGCTATGAAACAAGAACACTGTTATGGTTCAGGACCGTTCCAAGAGTAACGACGACATGCGTTTTCGTATCGGTAGGGGACGCGTCGTTTACGGCTTCTCCCCAATTTGTGAATAGCCTTATTTCCAGGCGAATCCAACTTGTCGCTTGTGGTCATCGCTCTCGACCTGTGATACAGAGCAATCATTCTGCCATCTAACTTATAGAGAGACCTCCTCCCTAACACTAGAAGCACGCCCTGCCCCTTGAGGGTTCGCGAAGCGCACCTCTTGACTCGGTCAAGTCTTCGCCAACGTGGGTTTGGTATGATTGTTATCTATTTTGTGCGTCATGCAGGCATGTTGCGATCCTCTGTGAAATCCTACACGCACCGTAAACGGTAACCACTCGAGCGCCTCATGGATTGCCCATGCCTGGGTGATCGCACTCAGCATCTCCCAAATGCTCGATGAGGGCCAGCTGGATGTCGTTGAGGGGACGTAGCCGTACGAAAGGCGTACGAGTCCTGCTTCCGCGGCGCAGCGTACCGGGGTCTGCCTCTAGTACAGCACATAGATGTGGCAAAGGACAGGGCTTGCATTAATAGTGCAAGGAGGCAAACGTCATTAATGCATGAGTGGACGGTTTTGACGGCGGATGGGAAGGGAAACCACCACCGTCAGTTCCGTCAACACCTATGGCATCTACTTCTGCTAACCTAACCGGGAAAAGAGTCATCTACATGAGCTTGACGATCCTGCGTTTTCTGCCTGCTTTATCTCCGAAACCAATATTTTTTGTCAAGCCTTGCGGCTCCTTACTCTTATTTATAGTCAGGTATTGTTGTAGCATATTGCTCCGTCAGCCCGCAATATGCTAGGGGGGATGTCATGGTTCAGGAATGTTTTAGGAGTTATCACGGCATACGTTTTCGTATCTGTGGGGGACGCGTCATTCACGCTCCCTCCCAAAATTGTTTTAGGCGAACCCACCTTGCCCCTTGTGGTCATCGCTCTCGACCTGTGGTACAAAGTAATCATTCTACCGTCTGCATAATGGAGAGACCTTTTTCCTATCACCAAAGCAGACCCTGCCCCTCGGGGGGTCGTGGAGCGCACCTCTCGACTCAGTCGAGTCTTCGTTAAATGTGAGGTTGGTATACCTATTATCTATCTTGTAGATCATGTAGGCATGACAATCCTCTGGTCAATCCTATACATTTATATATTTGAACAGTAACCATTCGCGTGCCCCATGGATAGTCCATGCCTAGGCTGTGCCATCTAATTATGACTCTACCTATCATGGTTTGCAGCCTCGCGATCCGCAACGACACAATAAATTATTGAAGAGAATCTATATACTGCAGTATGACGCCAGTACAATGCAGCAAGCACGCACGTTGCAGACTGTACCCACAGAGAAAGCTGGTTCGGTTCAGAGAGTTATTGCTGCCAGAAACTACAATTCCGCGCTGCTTCTGCGGAGATTGATCGCTGAGATGTTTGGCGACGCGTTCACTCAAAGATGGGGGTGAAGAAAGCATGCCGCAGAGTGGCGACTCAGGGGTACACAGATGGCGCGGCGCAGCTACACTGCAGGCGGTGGTGGGGCCGCGGGAGACTATAATAATATGTGATACTACCAAAGAATAAATAACAATGCACAGGTGACCCGTTTGGGCTGGTTACGGACGTGCTGCAGTTTGAGTAAATTTGCAAGAGTTGGAAATGAGCCATATCAGGTACCTTAGTTTGGGTAGGTGATCGGTTGACCATTCACAGGTAGCCCAACGGACAATACGCTAACACAGCAGTATAGGCTACTCTGGAAGAAAATGTGAGTACCGCTTTGGGCGCCTTCCATAACCAAGTGTTTTTGGCTGAAGAGACGCGAATAATGAGAAAAAAAAGGTTTAAGGAGAAAGGTGGGAAACGTCATTCGAACAAAATAAACGCGATAGAAAAAAAAAGCGCCACAAAAAAAGAGCATGCCGATCCCAAAAAGCCTGAACATCTTGTCGGGGAAAAATAAAACGCACAGGCGGCCAAATCGTTTCGACGCACACGTCTAAACGACGCCGCTCGGCCGATGTAGGAGGGGTAGAGCTCCACAAGCTCGCGATCAGAGCGAAACTAGGACCTCCACAGGCTCGGGAATGAGTGATGCTTCTTTCTATCTTAAGACCCGTTTGGCGTCTTGCTCTAGTTCATCCTGCCGCGTGTTGAAATACGAGGCGTACACCATCAACATGATGTACCCGAGTCTCGTCCCGGAACTCAAGGCCGGTGCAGTACAGTAGTCATGGATACTGGGGTAGCGGATAAAGGCCAACCGTCGGAAGTGAAGTTCGGCTGGAAGAAATGCTGTAGAGTAGAGAGGATTACGTAGACAGATTGAAAGGGAAACGAGCAGGCTGACGCCAAAGCGCCATGAGATGCTCTGTGAAAGCTGAAAGGCACTGGCTAAACGCCGGGCTTGACTTAGTTGCTGCGTTTGCCATAATTATCATAGGGTCTTATCTGACTATAGCCTGTGAATATACCGCATGCGGTATGTCAAAATGATGATTACCTGGAAGCATTTTTGGGCTGCTGCGTGGGCTGAGAATGATATGCCTGTCACTTCATAACCGCGCCGGGTGACAAAATTCTGACGATGGATTCGCCATCCCCGCTAAAAACATACAGCTAGTGACCCGTTTTTTTAGGTCAATCCGCGCATTTGTTTAACCGGGGATAACTTCCACTTTCCCCGGTTTTGAGTGTTTTGCTGGACTTCCATATCAATATACCGCAAAAACGTTGAAACCCGAGCATCTGTCTCCAATTTGAATTTTGTTTCGGTCATATGAAGTACTGGTACTGGTGTCTATTATTTTCCCCCTAGTACCCTGCCGAAAAAGAAGTTATTGTTCGTGGAGATGGTCCCCCCACTGCCGAATCCATTGACGCTTGATTGCGAAAGGCACTTAAGTATGGATATTTTTCCCCGGAAGTTTTCATGTTCCCGTCCAGAGTGGTACAACGTAACGAAGAAAGTGCCAAAGCTTATGAGCCTCATCTAAACACTGCAAAGTATTCGTTACTTACTTCGTAGGGCTCCAGCACCTTTGTGTGACCACAGAGTTCATGCTTCAAGAGTTGATACGAGAACAACAACAGCAACAACAAGGTCGAAAATGTACCCGGGAAACGCGGTCGGGAAGTACGATCGGGAACGACTGGGACCACGATCGGGAACACGGGTTGGGGACAACGAACGACTGAAAACAGGCAAATAAATATGACCGAGCCCTATTTGATAATCATAGCTTCCATCCCACTCGAGGGTCAAATGTTTAATTGGTTTTGTTACTTACTGTAGCTGGGACGGTTATTACGAGATACCAGGTACCAGGTATCCCGCACGAAGCTCTATTAATAGAATAGATTAACTAAATACGTACACAATATCGAGCGTGTTGTTCGCCAGTTCGGAGTATCATCGCATTATCCAGGGTTTGACGATATATCGCCCGCCTCTTCTTGATCAGAGCTACATGGCTACATACCTGGAGCTAGCCCTCCGTGCTCGCTACGCTGACATGCTGGTTGGGTTTCATAAAAAGGTCGCTTAGGGGTTGCAGAAGGTACTGTTATAGATTACGTGCAATACGATCCTATACATGGAATCTGCAAGACTGCATACCGTACAACACGCAACAAAACAAAACCCCACGATAAGATGTCCAAGCTGATTTGCTCGACAGCAAAGACAGGGCAAACGCCGAGCGATGCGTCTATAGAAAGATCTCGGCGACGAGATCTTGCCTTTCCAAAGCTGTTATTTTCGCTGGGTACGCCCCCCTGGCTTTGGAGAAAAAAACATCTGAAGTTAATTTGAGAGGGGCGTACTATGTCGCGTGTTACATCGTACATTGCCACCACAGATAGATACGATTGAATACGATTTGAATATTTTCATGGTTGGAAAAACGTGAGTATTGAGTCGTTGTGGCATACGTTCGTTCCCCTCGCTGCCCCGGCAAGGCATGCTGCGAGGCATGCCCTGTCAGGCGTTAAGCGAGTGAGGTAGATATTACTGGCGGGTGTAAGGGCGGACTCACCCTCAAGGAGTGCTATCTCTTTGCTGCTACGGCGTGTGGCCACGAGGCTTGGGCGTGGTACGCGTAGTAGAGTTGGGGCATCGTGGTGCGTCAGGCCCGGACGCCTATGATCCACGCGTCATGTTCTGGCAGCAGCGGCAGAGTAGGAATGCATACTCATCAGGATGTTAATGCCGGAGACAGGCGCCACCACAACGAGCCAAACTACGGTACAGCCTAACTGCGCCGGCACGCTTGATCCGATGACGAAGGAAAGGAGGGAGGCTGGACGTCGACGAGCGAGAAAAAGGTGGATTGAACTCACCCGGCGCGATAATGGTTGGGTTTATGGTTAGGGTTAGCCGATCCGCGACAATCGAAAACCTCCTTATTACCCAAACCGATCCGACCGGACCCGATCCGTGAGAATATTAGCACATCGTGACCTGGTCCGATTTGGCCCGTAGGATTTCGAACACCCCTTGGCCGGACTCGAATCATTAAGTGCTGAACTCCTGACCCGACCCGTGGGTCGGGTCATGCGCCATGAACAGCCCTGGAAAAAAGCGGGTCATACAAGGTTGTAATCCGAAAGAATCACGTCTGGTTTCGAGACCTAAGATCAGTTCAATTGTATTGGGGTACAAAGAAATATTTCGTGCGAGATGGCCTGACATTGATCTGGTATCTGGTTTTGCTCTCTGGTGTTTGAGGATAATAGTGAATGCAACTGTGCGATATAGTTGTTCACGCTATTCCACGATACGGACAGTTGATTGTGCACTACCAGGTACCATGGTATTTAATAGGCCAATAAGCTTAAATGTCGACGTTATTGTGTTGATCACCGGGAAGGCTTTGGGGTTACAGTCGGTTCATGGGATTTTATACTGGAGATTATTATCAATATTTGAGCTTCGAAGTCGAGATTTGAGACTTGAGATTTTGGTTTTTTATATTGGGTTACGCATCTGATATTCGGTTATGCTGTTCGTTTTGGTACTATTGTTGCAGCGCTACGGGCTCCAGAAGTCGCCCAGGAGGGTGACAGATGTACGTCGACTGACCTAACCAGCGACGTGTGGAGGGTGCATCGTGTAAGACAGCGATAAGACCCTAGGATGGCTCGCTGTCATATCGATGTAGGTATGCAATGGAGTGTCCCCGGCAGGGGAAGCCATTGTATGGGTCATGAAAGCCCCGTATCGGCTGTAGTGGCCGATGCGGGTGCTCTTTGGCGCAACATCGGGTTAGTTAACCCCACCAAAGCCAAGATAGAAACAAGTCAAACCATATCCCGTTCACACACCGTGCATGAGTATTGCATACCACTTGCCTGTCTGTTAATCCCACGTCGCCATCGTCGAGCAATAGCAACACTCTACACGCCACCTTGTGGCCAGGCCACCTTGTGGCCAGGGAGGATTTACGAGCCAGGTTAGGAGGATATCTCCATCAGGACTCTCTCAACGAACGACAGCAGCTGGCTATCGAGGTGAGACCGAGCGGATAGCGGCATCAAGAGGAGGGCGAGCTGTAACACTATCACCTGGTTGCGAATGCTGGTGATTTCTAGTCGCCGTGGTATTAGGCACAATGTTTTGTCATCCCACCCACTGAGTAGGGGAGCTGTTGAGTGTACTCGTATACTCGATGTCGGGATATTTATGCAACTTGACGGGGAAATATGTACAGAGAGGATGCAGTTTCTCTCTGTGTGAGGCTTCCCGGCATCACCCGTGCCGACCAGGCACTCTATAACGGCATATCCGGCCACCATAAGTGCCTGTCCATGAACCCGTCCCGGCCCGGCCTATTCCACCAGCCTATCACACCAAAATAAGTGGGAGACACTAATTCACCAGGAGAGAGTACTCCATAAGATATTCTAGCGAGATCCATCGGTAACCTACGTACCTCGAACATCGCACAAGCGGGGTCCCAACCGTCGGCGTACGATATTCGGAAAGGCGGAACCTACGAGTAACCTCTGTAGACACGTGCGAGCAACAAAACCCTAACGCGTGCGAGACGTTGGAAAGAAGTCCATATCATCATGCTGGTGGCAAATATCATACTTCTCCGGCGACTATTGGTCTTTTGTTACCCCCACGTCAGAGAAATCATTTTTTGGCTAGAACTACAGTATGTCCGGAGACCTTCGGTACTATTGTAGCATCAAGGAGATATTGCGCGGGCCGCTTGAGTGGGCGGCGACGACCGGCATCCCTTGAAGGATCAAATAAAAAAGGATTATTGAGCTGGTACCGCATACCCCATGAGGTCGAAACCTTACAGCCAGAAGCGACCTTGCACGGCCGTGTGCGAGCGGCGGGCAACAATCCCACGAACGCCGTTAGCCAATCCCGCTGAGCACCATGTTTCTACAAGGTGATCTCACTTTTGTGACGATCGATACGTTGCAGCCAATTTGCGAAATATTTCGCTGCTAGTACTGACTCTGGCACAAACGATTGTATACGAGCCATTATCCCCGCGGGTGGGACTGGATCGCGTAGCCTAAGGCGGAGGACTCCGTTGAATCCGAAAGTTAGCCCGACTGTTTGTATGAGTGTCCGCTATCGATTCGCGCGGTATATACGTCAACGGAGGGAGCGGTTTGAGACAGATTTTACCAGGATTGGAGTTTTCTCGTGACGGGGGACAGACAGACAGACAGGTTTCGAACTTCCGCTGTAGGATACCCTCGGTAAACCTAGGCAATTGGACGAGAAACGTTAAAGAGATGAGTGACGGCTGCAGCAGACAATCGAGTGGGAAACGCGCACACGAGAAAGTAATAAGCACCGCGTGCGCTTCTTTTGGTACCCAAACCCGCGCCAGCCGAATGTTGTAGTGGCCACGGAGAGATGCGCTCCCCGCTGACCGCGCGTCGGGCGCCAAGCAACGACGCTATACAGTTGTGTCACCATCCAACTCATCGATCGTTCTGCTGCTGCTCGTTGTCGTGGAGAGCATCTTGGATTCAGAGAGCTTGCTCTTCTTGTGTACCTACCTGGTGTGATATCATAGTGTTGGTACATGATATGATGGTACTACGCGGCTTGATATATACTATATGGAACAACCACGGTGTGGTATCTGGGATATGTTGGGGGTATGGTGTATGGGAATACGGGCAAACCACCGTATGGGGAATGGTATGCGTTGACGGTATGGGACGGGAAAAACATAGTATATGGTATGGTACGTTAGCGGTATCGCACCATGGTACGATGTCGTGGATGTACTATATGGCTAAATTTGTCTGGTGGTATGGTATGATTCAGTACACAAGGTCCGTAATAGTCGAATACGCCGTACGAATGCCATTTGAAACGACCTTTTATATCGTTTATTGGAGAGTGTTTGAAAGTACAAGCCTTGCGGACAGACAGGCAGACAGACAGACTGACAGACAGATTTGCACGGACAGACAGACAGATTTTCATTTACCACAAAGTGATACTCGGTTCTACAAACTGATAATAAGGGGAGTGTTTCCCAGACAGAGCGCGAAAGGCACGGAACAAGATAGAGCACACCTCTAGCCGAGGGTCACCGAGGAGGCATTACAATCCGGGTAGTGTAACAGCGAAGATCGGTTAATATTATTAATACGCCTTTTAGACGGCGTACTGTATTAATAGTGTGAAGGCATCGTTGGTGACGTTTGTCCACACTCAACATGAACAGTGCTGCACCATGAGCGTGTCGATATTCGA
>JBBMHQ010030557.1:0-17111 GCA_037834295.1 Postelsia palmaeformis
GGTCAGGTCGGGTCAACGTGCCTAAAGCCCATGGGGTAACAACAGCTTTGTCTGGTGTTGCAACGGGGTCTAGGGGTTAAATTGACACACGACACGAAATCGCGAACGTGGAAGTGTGGTGAACTTAAGCCTTATGTTTACCAATCCGCCGGAGGATAAAAAAAAGGGGAAAAAAGTTGAAATATATATACTTGTATATATATATATACATATATCTCTAGCGCAGAATGGAAAAGGGTTCTTGGCCTTCTCGAGACTTGATCGTATCAAATTTAATGGTTAGTACAAAAGGCTCGTTTTTTGCTTTTTGTAGTCATCTTAATCTACCTGGTAATTGCCATCAAACTGATGGGTGTACGTACTGGTATGGAGGGGGAAAAGTAGCGATTAAAAACGTAGGTTTTTCAGTCCGTGAGCTCAGATCTTTGGGGTTGTTTTCGACTCGAAATGCGCGTAGCGCGGTCTGCACTTGGGAGTCGTCGTCCGCAAACGAGAAACTTCCTGGTTCGATGCGAACGCGGCGATGCCGTCCATGGCAACTTTTGGTTGCGGTTTGGGGTCTGGGTTAACGGTTTGTCTTCGCCCGTACCTTGCTCTCGATGAATAGAAAAAAATACCTCCACAGCTTACCAACCGAAAGATCCGGGCTCACAGGCCTCGGATAGAGACTGACGGCTACGGCGACAGCCACACGCCGTCTCCGTGCCATCGTCGGGGAGATGATACAAATCGGTTGTCCGAGTTGCTAATTATTAATAATAGTGCAAGGGACTCACGACAAGGCACGCAGTACAGACATTACCACCTAACTCGAGTAAATGGTTGGCACACACCGAGTGCGAGGCAAAAAGAGACAACGACAATGCCGACCAATGGTTGATTGGGCCCTGGTTGACTTAGACCCATGGTGATAATAGTTCTACTCGTGTCGTCAACTAGTGACCATCAACCATTTTGTCGAACCACCAGTGGAAACCTCAGTGGAAAGGGCAAGCGCAACATGGCCGTACCGGTATTGCCCGGCGCTGATGCTGCGCGTGCCCGGCGCTGATGCTGCGAGTAGACGCTTTGATGACACCGATATTATTTACTGCTTTCAGGGTTGGAAGGTAGTCCGCGCGCCTATCAAAATCAATTTCGTGGTTCGAATCTCACCGAGTGCATGCTCAGGGCCTTTTTCTTGCATAAAAGAAAGTGATCAGCGGAAAGCGCGAGGAAGCTACATTCGATGAGAATCGACGAGCAGTGGGATTGCTGGTCCCTATGCGCGATAAAAAAATAAAGGCACGTACCGGGGGGGAGAAGGGTAGACACCTGTGACCACGGCTTGTCCAGAAGGTCGTCGAGGGTAAAACCTCTTTCAAGCTAGGCTGGAAAGTGAAAGTGATGATTCGAAAAAAAAGAAAAAAAAGGGTTTTTCACGGTTCATAACCTCACCCGCGGGTCCAGCCAGTCAGGGTCGGGTCAAGATGACTTCGAAATCTCACGGGTCGGGTCGGGGCAGGAGGTTAAGAAAAGACAAAGAGTCGGATCATCCTGATCCGACCCGACCTGACCCCACCCGAGCTGCAAGACTCATACCTGATCCCCGAACAGTCCTGGTTGTTTTGGTCGCTATATTGAGATCCTCAACAAGAGCCCTTTTAGGACTGCCGTACCGTTCTGGGGACAATCCACTCGAATTATAGGTGGTTTGTCCCCAAAATGAGACTGCAGTTCTAAAAGGCTACGAAGCCTTGCAGCTTGCACCTTGGGCCCTTTCAAAACGCACCCACATTTGTGCGTACACACAACTTGGAATAAGTGTTGAGACACACATTTGCAGCTTTCTGACTCGCTTGGCACTTCTGGAATGTACGGGTTTATTGCTGGTGACCTTGTAGGGTGAAAAAGGATTGGGTGGCTAAAGTGAAGGGATGAAAATATATTGCGTGTGTATGTTCTTCACATTGCACCGTTTTTCTTTTTACCCGTCAACATCCAGCACAACCTGTGTCCGTGCCGATTCCACAATCTTAGAGGAGGTACAAGTTCTGTGGTCGCAAAGATGAGCCACAGAGATGCTACGAGTACTGTACGTTGCCACGTATGCAGTGAGCACAGCAGTGGGCAATGCAATGTGTGATGCATCCAATCGATTCGAATCGAACCCGTGGTTGTTTTTTTGTACTATTACTACTGTCTAACCTGAAGCTCCATGCATCGGGCCCAGTCGTATAAGTTGTCGCTATCCTCGAAACAGTCCACGAATGTGTCGCACTGTGTGAACTTGGACATACCCCCCAACCCGCAGTAGGAGTGAGTACGAACGACGCCGTGAAGGTCCTGCGCCGGAGGGATGGGAGCAAGGCGAGGGGGGAAGCCGTAGGTCTAAACTGCTGCTGTGCGCGTTGTCGATCGTAACGTGCGTGGGTGAGCAACGGCGCCGGTAGTGCCAATCAAGCGTGCAAAGGTGACCGGTAGCGCCAATCGAAGCGTGCAGGGGTGAGCAATCGCGCAAATCAAAACGTAGGTGGGTGGGGTCAGCGGGACGTATTGAGTAGTACAAGTCACACCGAGCAGGTGTAAGCATGGGTAAAAGCAACAATGTCGTGCCAGTCGAAACGTGCAGGGGGGAGAATTGCAGTAGCGCCAACCAAAACGTCCAAAATTGGATATGACTACCAACCTCTGGAAAGAACACGCACACCACAACAGAGTGAAAATACACCCTCCAGATAGCCGCAGCAGTTTGCGGCACGAGTACCAGACAGGTTTAACCTTGCCATCCTGTATATCCTCTCCTTGATTTCGTCAACAACACCCCACTTCGGGAGGATGCGTCAGGCAATACGTACAAAAACAGGCTCGTCATCCACCGACGAAACGAAACGAAACTTCCTTTCATCACGACGGGATCGAAAACAGATAAAATACTGAAACTACTATTGAGAAAAAAAAGTGGAAAACAATTTTCAAAAACAAAAAAAAAATCACGCAGGGAAGGACATGACAGCAAGCGAAGGCGAAAAGCGACCCCACCAAAACGAAAGGTACATAAAAGGAATACTCGTACGGTGCCGAGATCAATTTCGTGGGTTCGAGTCTCACGGAGTGCTTGTTTGTGAGAGACCTTTTCTTGCATAAAAATTGACCAGAGGAAAGCGCGAGGGCTTGGGTTAACGATATTCGATGAAAGTCGCCGACAAGTGGAAATATGCTGTGCCGGGGGCAAAAGGGGACGAAACTGCGACCAGAGCTTGTGCCGAGGCGCTCGCTGACGGTGATAACTCACGAGAGTTGAGCTGGAAAGTAAAAGTCCTGATGAAAGGAAGAACAAGAAATTATTAATAGGGGGTTTCCATAGTGCCGGTATGTGTGAGCCCAATAAACTCGTACGTAAAAACTACAAAATATATTCAGGGCATCGGCATTACTGGAACCCCCTCCACAGTACAAGCCCTGTCTGTGGTTGCAACCGACGAGAAAAAAAAGAGATCAAGTCCACCGCAAATGCACCATTCAATGGGCATGCACTTGCCAATGTCAACGTACTCGACACGATAAGTACAGAGGAAATGATTTTTTAAAAAAGTCACGGGAGGATATATATATTGAGAGAAGACAAGGAACAAAAAAGCGAAACAATTGTACTCCCGGCCGGCAGGCCACGAGGAAAAATGATGGGCCGGGTTGAAAAGCTTGAAAGCCACGGCGTGCTGAGCTTTTTATGACCACGCTGTCAGATCATGTACCAGGGTACCAGGTATATACACTACGGTACGACAGGTACCTGAAAGTTGTAGGAGGCATCCACCAAGCCGTATGGGTTGTGGTTCGTCGCAAGCCCCTCGCCGACGAGCGTATGGTCGGGATCCCAAGCTGATGTAATGTTCGCGAACTGCCCGTCGACAATTTGGAAGTGATTGTCGGGGGAACCCCTCGCCGAGCCGAACATGTTTGGGCCGAAAATCTCGCTTTCGGGCCAGCTGCGCCATTTCACACCGAAACATGACACATAATGCATACCAATTGAGACGCACCCCAAATCGATGGACACATGGATAGAGAGGGAAGCGTGAGCGAGGGAAATGGGAGGAAGGGGGAGGGGGGGGGAGAGGAAGGGGGAGGGAGGGGTATATATATGTCAAGCTAAGCCATCGATTTCAGCACCGATCTACCTCAGGCTGCCCAAACGTTGATTTGACGTAGGAATCGCAGAACGGATACGTACGTCATTCTGACCCAATCTGCCCAGACCTTGGCTTGACGGAGGAATAACGTTGTGTCCCATCATGTTTCATCATGTTCGATGCAATCCATCGAATAACGAAATCCACATGCAACAACACAACAAATAATCGGTGTATGGATATCGCTCTTCCGCCCCTGCCCCGTGCGTGTGTGTGCGGCCTTTTATCCTTTCTCTACGGGTACCCAGAGACGAAAGACTTGACAATTTGTCTTGACTTTAGTACGGAACATGACACACCAGAACGGAAATTAGTTGTCGAAAAATCACAGCGGCATCAAAAGTTTTCATCTGCTACTATTAGTTCAGCAAGCAGTATAACGAAACATCATCGCGCCTCTCGCAACAGTGCAATCATTTGAGCCCCTATCGTCTGGCACAGTGAGTGAGTCACCTGTTGTACCCTACCCTGTCCCGACTCAAAGACGCAATAAGTTCATACCGTGACGGCCAATACAGACCCTTTCGGCCACGTATTCTGGCGTCTCCGGTAGGTGGTCCTCGTGCCTGCTCTTGATATTTATAAAAACAAATCAGGTTTCAGTTATCACCGAGCACGCATATGTACTCGTACGTAGGGGCTTTGTCTTGCATAATACCTGATACTGATACCCTGGAGATAAACGAAAAGGGCGAGAGCGTCGACTATTAATAGCAGCGTTTCAGTGGAACGCTGGACCCGTAGACGCGAAAAAAAAAGGCACGTGCCGTGTACAACCGTGAGCATCTGATCGGGGGGAGGGGAAAGGGACGACACCTGTGGCCACAGCTTGTACAGCTGGAGTAAAAACGATGATTTAAAAAAAAAGTGATTCGACACGAAGAAAATGGGCTATTACTACTAACAATAGAGCCAACGCCAATTACACCTCGTAGAATCTTGGCCCAACCACATCCACCATCACAGCTGGGGTTTGCTACCGTACTCGTAAGAGGCCTTCCTCGCACGTGGAATACTGCTCACCTTGTTCCATACGTGGAGGCCTCGACCATAAAATCCCAGAAAGCGAGAGACACGGTGGGGTTGATCATCTGCAACATCCGCTCCACCCAGAGATCGAAGGCAGCGTGCGCGTTCAGAAAATGGACCCCGTTATGGAAGCAATAGTCCTGGAAAACAGGGAGCAATGGTCGACCAGAGGGCACCTTGTTAGATACCAGGAATACCATACGATTATCATACCAAACCGTTCTGGAACTGCAGTCAGTCAGTCCCGTCTGCTGGGGAACAATCCAATAAAATTCCAAGTAACTTGGCCCCTCAAATCAGGACTGCGGTCCTGAAAGGGTTGTCCTCAGTACGAAGGCTTTTAGATTGGGTTGGCGATCGGCTAACCTTTTTTACCGTTGGCCGAACGGATTAAGATCTTAATAATGACGTCATCGGCAGCACTGGAAAGTGGTCCAGGTGGGGTGAGAAATTAAATACCGCGTTCACTACGGAAGAAAATATGGTCGACGACGGTGAGAGTTCAAATAATATCACGTCGGCCCGACATACCAGGTGAGAAGCAAACACGGCAATCTTGTTATTAATATTACGGGAAACTACATTGAATACCTCTCCCCTGGTAGGACGTACGACGTTACAGATAAAAACCTACGGTATATATCTCGCTATCTTTGCTATCTGGTCCTATTCACTACCAGGTATGGTCCCCCGTACCACTGCTGTAGGTGTGAATCGAGGGCCTATTACTAATGGTAGTATTTTTTTGTTGCTTCGTGAAATTCACTTGACAACTCCGCCGAGTTTGACGAAAAGGCTCACTTGACAACTCCGCCGAGTTTGACGAAAAGGCTCAATGGATTTACGAGGAGAAAGCAAATATCGGCCCCCACAGCCTCACTGTTGCCAGGTACCCGCATATATTGCATACCAGGTACATACGCAGATGCCAGGATGGCGTGGTGAGCTGCGCCCGTGTCTATATACCAGGCACCTGGTACGTACGACTGTACATACTCGTACGTACGAGTACACGAGACTGTTGTTGAGCGAGTTTGAACAGACCAACTTTTTGACGACGTATTTCTGTCGTCGAACTGCCGTACACAATACATCTGTGGGAAATCTTTGTTGATTTTTTTTCGAGAGGATGTATACATACTCGTCCTTATTAATGACATGCACTTGTTTGTTGCTGTCCAGCGATGATAAAACCGAAACTGGAACAAAATCAAAAGAAAGATGTTTGCTCGTTTTTCTTCCAGAGTAAGCAAATACTCGCTTTCAAGACCTGTACTTGCTTGTTGCCGTCCAGCCGCGGCATGAGGCGCCGAGACTGACGGACAACCGGTGCGCTCGTACTTCCTCAAAGATAAATAAGCACCACCTACTCGTTGGCTTGCTTTCCTCTTGTGAGTAGGGCAATCGATGGCCCGTTTCTGCCTTCGATAGCGTCCAATCTAAGCGGGGTTTTGTACGAGGCATCCTGTGGGTACACGAAGAGAACAAGTGCAACAGAGCATCATCGGCGACCAAGCAAGACCGGTCGATCATGGGCGACTCCTCGCGATTCTTGCCCCGGGCTTCGCCTCGGGCACCGAACCCAACCGAACTATGAACCTCTATACTGCAGGTCCTGGGCAGTGTGTGTGGGTTCGGTTTGCTCTATGACCCAAAGCGTGGCCATTCTTTGTACCAAAACTCTGGGACAACAGACCCAAAACGTCGATGTGGGGCAGACCCACGAAACGCTCCGCAGTTTCCTCGAGGCTGCAGCCTCCTACCGATACGTGTCCATTACGATGGGCGCCAGGTGATCAACGCCAGCTCGAGTCTAACAAAAGCATGCCTCACGATAGGTTGGATCGCCTCAAGAGCTGAGGACTGATGGCTTAACTCTGGGTGCGACTTTGACTCATCTCAAATAACTTGGGGGGGGTTTCGCTCCGCACTTCACGGGCAACCGTCAAACTACCAAGATCAACTTGACCAGGTAAAACATGCCCAGGTGACATCAAGTGACGAGCCAGAGCCTTGACATAGTCTTGTTGGGACGCACGGCATGACGGGGAGGGGAGAGGCCATGCGGACGGTTCAGAGCGCAATACCCAAACAAAAATGAAGAAATCAACGAGGAACGAGTAATATTGATAGTGATCGAGAATCACGACTGAGACTTATCTAGAGTGAATCACAGCCGTGAATCAATAAACCAACTAAAGTGTCAAAAACAGCAATTGGCTAGAAGAGCTGAGACGCAACACAACACGCTGTGAAAACACTTCGAGATATGCGAATATCTTGATGGCAAGAATCTGAAAAGGTGAACAACCCAAAATGGGAACACCTGGTCCGCGGTCTTCCAGGAACGGGTATAATCTAAAATCAAGTCGAAGATGCACCCAACGAGCTATTATGCCGATTGATCGGACACAAATTTTGCTCTTTTCTTGGGGGAAATGAGCGCTGGAGGATATATATCCATAAATTCCTAAATGACTGGCATGGTTGGCGTTCATGAACGATTTTTGCCTTTTTTCTTTCTTGATCTACTACCTGCTGTGTGGTACTCGTACTCAGTTTGGATTTTTTTTCACTTCCACTTCCGCTCATCTATTACCAATACTACTGGCTGTAGCATTTTCACCCCATTCAAATGTGCACCTGGCAGGAGTATGACGTTTCAAACTTTGAGGTACGTCGTTTTCGTCTGCACGTGTGTGTGTTCTTCGCTTCGAACCGTTATTTTCACTATTTTTACCCATCGACATCCAGAATAACTATCAATAATGTCCGTGCCGATTCTTCAAACAATCCTATTCATATAAGAGATACAAAGAATGTGGTCGCAAAGCTACGCCATGAAGATACTGCGTTGGCACGTACCAGGTATGCATTGAGCACAGCAGTGGGCAATGCAATGCCGTGCACGACATACACATTATATAAAGAAGAGGACGAAAGGGGGGAAAAAAAACAAGAGGACAAACACTTGAAACTAACGCGCTGGGAAAAAAATAAAAATGGGAAGAGCAAAAACGAAGAACAAATCCTAGGCAAGTGTGTGCTCTTCTCGTGTGTGGATCATCCTGCAAAAATCGTCAGGATGGGTTTTGGCTCAATCGTCTGATTGATTTCAGAGAATCTTCTCCCTCGGAGAAATTGGACTGGGTGTACACTTTTTAGGGGGTTTTCCATCGGAAAAATACTCCTGGATCCCTATAAACTGGAACCTAGTGCTGATGGCACGTGTCGACCCGTAGACGCGATCTGTTTTGGGGGGGGGGGAGGCTTACCTTGGGTATGCGATCGGTCAACTTTTCAAAAATTAGTGGACTGCAACGAAAGCTCAACAATGGGTATTTTCTCGTTCTCGTACCTGCTAAAAGTCGATATCGTACCTTTCGTTACCCTCCCTGTGAGGCGCCCCTTTCCTCCTTTCGTTGATCCTTTTAGAACCGCAGTCCCGTAATCGGGGCAATCCAGTCAAATTCCAAGTAGTTTGTCCCCAAAACGGGACTGCGGTACAAAGAGGATTAGCCGTGCCCGACAGCCCCAGAGATGATGCGTCAGGCGATGCCCGGCATTACAACACAAACACAGCAGGCTCTTCACTTGTAACCCACCCCGAATACCACGCGGTCAACCAGGATGCAGCGTCACGGCCGAAAAAAAGAATTGATCACTAAAAAAGGTGCCGTGAAAGCTACCACATCTACGAGTGCAGTGATTGTTGACACGGCGAGGGACAGACTTCATGGTGAAAAATTCCAACGTTGCAATCGGAACCCAACCATGCGTGCTGTGGGCTACTTGCTGCTTCTACGCTCCAGTTCGTTGTTTGCTCACGAGTGTGGGCTTTGTTAATCTTTGAAAAAAAAGTTCGGGTAAACTTTTCGTTTCCATTCACACAGGGATTGTTTGATTTTGGATGGGTCACGCATTTTCTCTCAACCCCAACTTAAGGCGTTTTTTATGGTTCACGTGAGGTTCGAACTCACACCCAACGGCTCATGCACTGCCATTTCTCAAGGCCATAGTACGTTGAGGTACTGTACTGGTAATAGTTTCACCGATCATCTACGAAGAAGGTGGAAGCCTATTATTTAATACCAGGTAGGACGTTATGTACATATCATATTGGTTCTCGCCCTTCTGGAGCTTTTGGGTCTTCGGGGGGGGAATTGACTGGAATGAAAAACGATTATAGCAACACCACCGCGTGATTTATGGGACGATGAAAAGCGTCATGCGGCTTGGGGAGTCATACGGGTATGATACGAATGTCGTAGAACCAACATTGTCTTTGTCTCGATCGAAGACATGGGGGCCCCTCATTGACCTGTTTTGGGTCAGTGTCGAGTTCAAAGACGAGCGCGTCTTCCCCCCTTTCCTCTCTGCGGTAGATACGATAACACGTCTGCCGGCTAATCGCTCATAGGGTTGACATAGGATTCGACCAATGCTCATGGAAGAGGGGTCGTATTTATTCTCCGACCTGCTCCCATAAGAAGATTTACAGGTCTCACCTGAAACATGCCTTCCAACAAGTTCGTTCGCGCAAACCGACCACTATTTTTATGTACGCCGTCATAAAAACACTTATTATGCTGCCGATGTACTATTAATACAGTACTAAAATATACATAAAGGTATATACTACCAGGGTACGTGTACATATCTGTATGCACGAGAACTATTGGCCATCAAAACTAGTAACAACAAAGACATTTCAACATCAATGCTAATAACAACAAAGGAATATTTAAAATCGGTAATACCACAGTTAAGCGAGCCGACAGGTGGGGAAAGTGGAGCCAAGAACAAGCGCCCCTGAAGGGCACTGGTTTGTCGACGTTGATCGAACTTAGTGTAGCTACAAGTAGCTCACGCCAGAGCGAGAGGTGCTGTAAGCGGCAGTAAAAAAACGCACAGCAGAGAAGCTGTCTGGTTTCGAATCCGTCGAAGATCTAACGAAGGCCGTGATGTCAGCGAGCGAGCGTAATGTTGAACGTGTTAAGCGCTTTCTAACCAAATGTCGGAATATATATACCCATCCGATCCCATGGCACTCGTCCCGCCAACTGGTGCAGCTGGTTCGAACGTGCCCCTCCTTTGTCTTCTCTTCTTTTTTATTCTTCAGTTAAGTATCTATTCGTTTTATTTTGTTTATTTCTTTCATGCGCTGATTCTCTGTGATTTTCAGATTATTCATATTTTCCTCCTTATACGATTGATAGGTATTGCAGGAGTGATATGGCGTGGGTCGGTGACGAGCCTGCTTTGCTTGTTTCGTACTGCCTGACGCCAAGGGGCTGGGCATATTTGACTAGTGCAGGGCGGAGACGGCAGTGAGGGTAGCAAGGTACCAGGCGGACTAGCAGGGAGAACCTACCTGGCTGTGCCCCTTGTACGACAAACCTCTGGCGGTGCTTTGTGCTTCAGTTGCCTGTTATTTCCCCTTCGTTACCTTCGATTGGTTCCGTGCGATACTTTGCATACAAGTATTAATATTGGTGTCTTTTTTTATTCCCATCCTCTTTTTTCTCCAGGTAGTTATTTTTCTTTCCTTTTTTCAAGTGCTTGTGTCACATGGCCTGCGGGCGGGGGGGGGGGGGCTCGACAGTTTGTTTCTCCTTTTGTTCATTTTTCTTGCATACGTGGCAACGTAGTCTCTCCGTGGTGAAGCTTTGTGACCACAGAACTTGCATCTCTTCGAGGATTGAAGAATCAACACGGACACTGGTTGTGCTGGATGTCGCCGGGTAGAAAGAACGGTTTAATAATGCGAAGAACATACACACACATGGCGTGTGAGCATTATTCACATTCGAGCGTTATTTTTACCGGTCGATATTCAGCATACACAGTCCGAGTCCGTGCCGATTCTTCTAAACCACGACACAGCCGAGACAAGATACTTGTAGTTATCGAGAAACTAAAGAGCAGAGCATGCGATGCCATGTAATCGTACTGGATACGGATTACACATCACACACGGGCCAGGAATCCAGACACATCGAGATGAGAGGAAAATAAGAAAAAAAAGAAGAAGAATAATCGAAGAAGGCAAACACAACTCAGGGCCCGTCTTAGATAACAATCTTTTTCATGATAATAGATAGGGAAAATATAAAATGATTTGATTCGAATATAATTTCGTGAAAAATATGCGTTTGGGTCCTATCGAGGAATAGCGTATACCTGGTATATGTTTTAGATCGAATAACGCACAAGGGTCACCGAACGCCAGAAGGCAATCAACGAGGCGAGCGCCGGCCCGTGTCCTCCCCGGGGGGCGGCGGGCAGCGGCCGGTTGTTTCTGCCGGCACCGCCGAAGAGGCTATCGCTCTAGGAATGTTCTGGATGGCTGGCGCAGCAACGAAGCCCCACGCAGGTAGCAACGACGGGGATACAGCGATCGATTTTATGAGCAAAGTCGTGACCTGGTCGTTGCTTGTGTGGCTCGCGAAGCAAAGGGGGGTGAAAAACTGGGTTTGCGACGTCCGTGTAATTTTTTGAGGCGCCGCCGATGGTCTACTTTGTGCCAGGTACCATCGGACTGCGGCTACTCTGGTGGCCCTTTCTCTCGGGAATTGTGGATCTCATCTGTGCAAGCAGTCGACGACATGGCTCAAGTTTGCGTGGCTTGCTTCGGTTTCAGGAACGCCACGTCGAGTTGGACGAATTCCCCGATTTGAATGACACGAAGAGCAAGAAGTCCCGAAAGACTTCTGTCGAATTCGTTTTTTTCGTTTTAATTCGAATCAAACATCAAAACGTATCATCCCCATGTGAGGCCCAACGACCTCCCGGGATCGAACTGTCCTCGCGTTTGCCTGCTTCTGTGGTGGTGGATCAGTGTTGCCGACCGCTACATTCTCGTTTACGAAGAAGGTGTCTGCTAGTTTCCTGACCAGTACGATCAAACTACTGCAAGTACCCGGCCATCAGACGAAACACGGCACCTAAACCCCCGGCACACTGCGGTTGGCTGCTGTCAATAATAGTCATGGCTTTGCCAAGAAGGCCTGCAAGGGTATTATATGCCGGTACGAAAGAGTATAGGCATCATAATACGCAAAAAAAAATTGTCACAACGACACAAAATAATGTAAAATGGAAGTGTTTGGCCATAATGAATGACACAACAAACAATTGCAACAGCGGAAAGGCAACCGAGGCCGTCAATGCGACAGCGACGCCGAGGGGCACATTCGAGATAAATCGTACTACTAGGTAACAGGTATTTGAGTAAATATAATAAAACAATGGGATCAGATTCAATAAACCAGCAACAAATAAATGTTGCCATCCGGCACACTTTTTGCGACTTGAGGTACGGATTTTCTGAATTCGGGCAGACGAAATACACCTCTGAAAATATGATATTAACAGCCATTGCGATACTGAATATGCTACTGCGTAGCACGTGGTGTACTCGTAAACTTTATACAAATGGTAATGGTACCGTAAAATATACAACTATATAAAATACCTACCCACTGGAGAATTGTTGCCGTCATAAAAACACCCGTTGAATCTTTGGCGGGAAAAGGAAAAAGTGTTCGGTATTACCGTACCGACAATGCGTTATTTTTATGCTCAGATGTTATGCAACTCATGATGACAAGTACGGCTGTACCAGGGTATACGAATACCGATATCAATCAAAACATCACGTGCCACAGTCTATGGTGTGAAAAACTATTGCTTTTATGAAACAGGTGAGACATTTCTGCTCCGCCGCTGTGGAAAAAAGATGAAAGATGTTCAAACTTTTTCAGTTTTTACTCGTGCGGTCGAACTGGACATCTCATGAGTTTTCATCAGTCGTCTCCGCCAAACATCGACTCAGCAAATGTGTCTGTCGGATTTTTTCACAGTTTGGAAGTTATTTAGCGATACTGAAATATTCCGTCAGGTATCTTTGAAATTTAAAATTTTGATGGAAACTTCGCGTTCCCATTTTCACCGTTTGAAATCCACGAGTCGGCAGCTACTCGTTTGGACGGGAGGAGGATGGATGGATCGAGGACAGGAGGAGGATGGATGGGGCGCCTCTAGAAGGACTTCAAGGAGTTCGGCATCGGGTCCGGAGGGTGACGCGAGGCAGCACAGAAGGCCGGCCAATGGTTTCGAGCGGTCAAGGACGGGGCCTAGGCTTACATGCGGAAAAGGCATGACGCGGGAAGGAGTGATTCGGCTAAGCGGCATGCCACGGCGGCAACCGTAACTGCGACACGGACCGTTGACGCCAATGCGCCCAACGAGGGGCCGCAGCAGGGGGTGGGGGTCTGGTCAGAAGACTGATGAATGGGCATGATCATCACCGTCAAGATACGCGCCTTTCTAGTACCCAGCACCGAAGGAAAAAACGTAGGGCTGCCCGGGCCCCCTCTTCGATTTTCCCTGGGACTTTCTCTTCCTCTCGCATATTATTATATGTTCTTCTCCTTCACGTTCTACTCCTCTTTACCAGGTATGTGTTTTTTTCGCGTGTGTGTGTTCTTAACAATAAACCGTTTCCTCTACCCGTCGACATCCAGTACGACCAGTGTCCGTGCCGATTCTTCAATCCTAGAGAGATATTCATACAAGCTCTGTGGTCACGAAACTACGCCACAGGCCACAGAGATACCGCGTGAGTGCTGATTATGCTGTAGCTAGCTAGCGATGTCCTCTGGTTTATTTTTGGTGTCGCCACCCCCCCCACAGTCTACTTGCCTGCGAGTGGAGCAGGGCAAGTCAGTGTCTTATTCGCCTACGAATTTCCAACCCGTGTACTGGTATTGTCTTTTAATAGCCGGTCGCCCCGGTAGACTAGTGGTGAGCTTCAAAGACCACTGGTATTGGTACCCAAGTTCATATCCCACCGTGGTGAGACTTTATTTGAAAAAATAAAAAGGTACCAATTGCTGAGAGCGCCTTCGTTGCGTGGGTAGGCAGAATTCGACGCAAGTCGACGAGGGAAGAAAGTGCTGAAATCATCTCGCGATAAAAATGCAAGGCACGTACCGTAGTGGGGAGGAGGGAGAAGAGCCTACTTAGTGACCCCGGAGAGTTACGACTGAAGAGGGAGAGAGAGAAGAAGGGCGAAGATAATGAATGGGATAGAAAAAAAAAGAAAAAAGAGTGTGTTTTCTCGCACGTTTTGCCATGCTTCCCTGGCTTTCTGCCTCTTCTCCTACTCAGTAGTTTCCCCTTTGCTTTCCTCCGAATTCAATAGTAGGATCGATTTCACTTCTGCCTTGCATGAGTTGTACGTGAGGTTTTAGTTATGACGTGTGTTGTACAAGATCGTACCGATTTGCATTTTTGTTTTTCTTGAGGTATTCTTTCACTCGAGTGTTTTTCTCCAGGGTTTTCGCCAAAACCAGGTATACCTGGCCACTTTCCGGCCAAATCAAGTACAATACTCGTACACACCCCAGGAGCCCTGCTCTTGGCCAGGCTGACATCGCAACTGATTTTGGCACGAAATATACGTGCCATTTTCGACTTTGTTTAGCTTTCAAATGATTTATAGCCCAGCTTTGAACCAGACAGGCCATACGTAAACTGTTCTTCACTGTCCGCATTCGACTGCCCTAAATGATTTTTAATTATTCTGTTTACCGTAAAAAGCCTGCTCGTACAAACATGCGTACGCTGGTTACAATGTTTCTTCTTTGGGGTGTACGTTTCAGTTTTTGTTTATTAATAGTTGCTGTGTGTACTCAGTTGTTTTCTATGGTCACAGCACTCTATACAGCACCATGGTCCTTGTCTGCACCACCCCGCGTCGAGGTGGTCTCAGGTTTGGTACGGCAAGATAATTACGTGCCGAGCAGGCGGTTCCGCGAGGACGCTTTAGAATATTTGAAGCTGTCAACGGGGGGGAAGCGTCAGAGTAAATGCTATTGGCGCCCCCGCCGTGACGAAACGAACGAAGCATATTGATAGTGACTTTTGGCAGGTTCGAGTGGAACCCGTGGTATCTGCACCCGAAAAAAAACGAAACGATTAAGATTTTGGAGGCAAAATAGCACGTTTCTAGTCTTCGGTGCACTATTTTTTTCAACGGATTTTCGTGGACAGAACACCGCTCGTCGCACGCGTTCTTCACTCGGTTTCAGCATCACCTGCTTTTGGCTCAAACAGATCAGGTATACCTGATCTTGGCATTTGCCCTTTTTTTCTGCTGTCTTGTGCCACGGACTACCATGCTACATTTTAGGCGATGACTTGATGTGAGAAAAAGAGCAACAAGACTGGGACTTCAAGTCTTTCTTGTATGTTACCTGGTTTGTTATAAATAGCGTTGACCTCATGAAATTTGGGGCAATAATCAAAAACGGGTAAATACTCGGTGGCATCAGTAAAAAGGATGTTGCTGCACCAGGCGTGGTGGTGCTGACGGATACAGGTACGCCAGTTTCCTGCAGGATTGTCTTCCTCAACGCCTCCACACCGATGTCGGGGTTCGCGCTCAGTGTAGCCTTCATCTGTGGGTCGATCCCACATAGACGCGCGCTCGTGGTTGCCCCTGAACAGTTTGTGTGTTCAAAATCAGCGTGGGTGACACGCCACTCATAAAGGACCGACTTCGACGCGCGCACCTCCGACGTGCAAGCCGTGGATACCGACGGAGGTGCCACAGAAACCTGCGACGGATCCTGCTTTGGTTTCGGTTGCTCGGCCGCTCCGGAGCACGAGTACTTCTTCTGTCGCCCATCCCCTTTCCCAGAGGCCCTGTACCCATGACCGGTTGCCAGATACGCCCGCGCAACAGCCGAACGAAGTTTCTTCGTGCTGCCGAACACAGAGCCTACACGCAGGTATGATGAGCCAGACGAGCTGCCCTCCGTGGCCATGGTGCTCGTCCGTCGGGGGTGAAAGGAAGGAAAGAGCTACGTGTGACAGGGGTGAAGTGGTGTGAGATGTGGAAGGGGGTCGAAGCGCTGCTGTGAACCCCTTCGCCTTTCCTTCAGGCACCACGACGATGATGGCGTTCCATCCCCGCGAAAGTGGCGTTCGTACAGAAGGGATTGATGTATTACCTCTGATTGGGTGTAATGAGTCATCTGATTGACTTACATACAATCAACAACGGGTGAAACCCAAGCATAATGATAATTTACTGGTATACTCGCGACATTATCTCTTAAAACCACGTACATTTTTTGTTTGATCAATCGCGTGGCTCGTGGGGTACGTTTTTTGCTTGATTTTACACTGCACCCGTTTTTGATCAAAAAGTGACCGGGTATACCCGGGTATACCCGTTTTTGGTCATTTCCCTTAAAATTTATTTGCTCTTATTTTCTGGTCTCGGTTTTGCTGTTTCCGCGTACCCTGAACGTTGGCATCTCACCTGCTTTATTTACCCATTCATTAGCGAGTATTATTACGTATCATTATTTGTTTTGTTGTGCAGAGCCGGTTTCTCCGGTGACTTGGCAGGCAGTCCGCGCGCCTGTCAAGATCAATTTCGGGGGTTCAAGTCTCACCGAGTGCATGCTCAAGGGCTTTTTCTTGCAAAAAAAAAAATTGATTAGCGGAAAGCGCGAGAGCGTGAGTACATTCGATGAAAATCGACGAGCAGCGATTCGACTAGCCCTTCCTACAGACTTGTATCCGTATCTCCCTCTCGTCGGTGTTTCTTCGTCCGCGAAGCAGATAACTGACCTTCCTGAGTACGCATGCTTTTCGTCTAGCAGCCTTTCTGCGTCCTTTGTGTGTTGTTTAGTTTTTGTTATGTTTGTTTTGTTTTTTTTCATTTTAGACTTTCATTTCTCTTATTCACTGTCTTTTTTTGTTCTTATTTTTCCTGTATTGCTTGTGTTGTTGTGCTCTAGCACCGGGTACGCTCGCATTTCACTTGCTTGACACTTGAATTTTCGATTTTTGTTTGTAGGTTTCCTCTGTCTCACAGTCTGTGACCACAGA